>LPNX010730038.1:0-25865 GCA_001517045.1 Pseudotsuga menziesii | reverse complement strand
GACTTTCAATCAATAGAATCACCCGCCCAATCGGAATCTGTGTATCCAACCAGCTCTAGCTCGGAGTCTGCAGCATAGTGAATGTCGTAGGTCCTGGTTCTCTGAATGTACTGGAGGATCCTCTTGGCTGCCTTCCAATGAAGATCATGAGGCTGCTGCATGTATCTTGATACAACATTCATGGCATAACAAATATCAGGCCTAGAATGTGTCAAGTACAACAAGCTACCAATCAGTTGTCGATAGATAGTGCAGTCCATGGATGTGTGTGTTTTCCTTCTTCAAGACCGATCCCTGAAAGGAAAGGGAATGGTGTAGGTCTACATTAAGCCATGTTAAACTTGACTAACAAGTCTGAAATGTATTTGGACTGAGTGACCATAATCCCATCAGAATTTTTCTCGATTTCGAGCCCCAAAAATTGTTTTAGAAGCCCCAAATCACTCATTTCAAAGGCATTGTGGAGAGCAGTTTTGATGGCTGAAATGGAGGCAATTGTGCTACCTGTGATCAGTTAGTCATCAACATATAAAACAATGATAATTATATTACCATCATCCTGCTGTAAATACACATTTGGATCTGATCTACATCTCTGAAAGTTTTGCGACAAAAGGAAGGCATCCATCTTGGAATACCACTCTCTTGGGGCCTGTTTTAACTCATATAGTGACTTCTTTAGCTTGCAAACCAAATATGCATCAGTGATGTAGCCCTTAGGCTGCTTCATGTATATCTCCTCATGAAGATATTCATTCAAAAAGGATGACTTAACATCCATGTGATGCACCTCCCAGTGCTTGGATGCGGAAATAGCCAAAACAAGGCAGATGGAGTCCATTTTTGCAACCAGTGCAAAGGTCTCATGGTAGTCCACTCCTTGGACCTGAGAGAAACCTTTTGCTATCAGCCTTGACTTATATTTTCAGGTGCTTCCATCAGCAGCAACCTTTGTCTGAAACACCCACTTGCATTGAACCAATTTCCTTCCCGAAGGAAGAGAAACTAGCTCCCAAGTAGTGTCTTTCTGAAGAGAATTCATCTCTTCATCCATGGCAACTTCCCATCTCGGATCATTCCGAGCATGGTAGTAGGATTTGGATCTGAACTAATCATAAAATAGCAAGTTTAGAACAGCAAATTATGAGAACAAGAGAGCGCAATACCTGGTCTTTGGAAATCAGACCGGGTTCTCCTTGGATCATCCGGATTTCCAATGTTGTTTCTTGCGGAGGAGAGTGTCTGTTGGGCCCATGTAGGAAGATGATTTTGCACTTCAGGTTCTGATTCAGAATCTAATGATTGCTGCACATTGATATCAGAAATAAAAGGATCCAAATCAGGGTCATCACCCCCAATTTCATCATCCAAATATTCAGTGGAATAGGAAGGAAATTCAGCAGTTTTCTCCTTCACTAGTTCCACCTCCTGAAGAGGCTCATCGAACTTGACACTTCTCTCGATGATGATCTGTTTGGTCTTGATATCCAGCAACTTGAATCCTTTAGATTCATTAGGATACCCAATAAACAGACATTCTATGCTCTGCGGTTGCAAAGCCCTTCTTTTATCAAGCGGAATCCGGGCCCATGCAGTGGACCCAAACACCCGTAGGTTCGACACATCTGGCTTGTGTCCGAGGTATGCTTCAAAAGGAGTATTTCCTTTCATAGATGAATGTGGCACCCTGTTCTGAATGTATGCTACAGCATGCATGGCTTCAGCCCACATATTTGCAGCAAGCTTCTTTGACTCCAACATACAGGTGGTCATCTCCTTGAGAGACCGGTTCTTCCTTTCCGCTACTCCGTTCTGCTGGGGAGTGTAGGGAATTGAATGTTGGAACTGAATACCACTTTGGGAGCATATTTACAGCAAATCATTACTGACATACTCCCCTCCTTTATCAAATCTCAATATCTTAATCTTAATCCCAGAGTCATTTTCGATCAAGGCCTTCAATTCAAAAAAAATTTCACATACTTCTGATTTCTTTTTGAGAAAGAAAACCCATGTATACCTTGAAAAATCATCAATAAAAGTAAGGAGGTACCTTGATACATTCATGGATGTGATAGGCATCGGACCGCTAATATCAAAATGTATCAGCCCCAATATGCTTATAGCTCGGTTTGCCTTCCCCCGATCAAACTTGTGCTCAGGGTGTTTTCCAATCACACAACCCTTGCAGACTCCTGTGGTTGCCTTGATGACCGGGAGGCCTTCAACCATGGATTTTTTCTGTAATTGCTGCAAATATTTGAAATTAAGATGGCCAAACCTCTCATTCCACAGCCTACTAACCTCATTTCCATGAGTTAGTAGAGCGGTGGGCTTTGCATCCTCAACAAAGTGAGAGAACTCATAGGCTTTTGCATGATGGTTTGCAAGGCCTTTAGCAATGAGTTTCCCGGATGCAATTTCTATTATCTCAACATCATTTGGGCTAAAAGAGACTCTCTTAGGCATTCTTGTATGTGTCATCTGATAGACACTAAGGAGATTTGCTGCTAGAGATGGTACATATAAAACATTAGAGAAAAAACCATTTTCTAGATCTACAGTACCTTGTCCTTCGGAAATGATGGTGGAGTCATCTCCTATGTGGATGGGGATGGATTTGCTGGTCTCCAAGGATGAAAAGGAGTCTTTTTCAGCCATCATGTGATTCGAAGCTCCACTGTCAATCAGCAGTGCTTTGGACTTTGAAGTGCTTGCCATGAGGGCATGACCTTTCTCATGCTGTGGTTCCCGGTCTTAGTGATCTCTCCTCCGAAAGCTCTCAGAAGATTGATGTGATTCCTCTCAAGGAGAGAGGTTGCTTCATCAATCTTTTTCTTCATGCAGGCATGTTCAAGGTGAAAACCCTTCCCGCAGTAAGAACACCTGACTTTTTCTTTCCCATTGTGCCATTTTCCTTTGTTCTTCCTTGAGCCGGAAGATTCATCATGCTGCTGGTTTTCAAATCTAGGCTTGGGAGCATCAAATTTAGTTTTCTAATTTTTCTGCTGCTTTCCTTTACCCTTCAGATCTTTGGGCCACGATACATGGAGGGCTTGATCACGGGAAGATCGGATGATCCCCATCTGGACAAGCTTGTCATGTTCATTAGTTAGGGACTCAATGAAGGCATTGAGTGTAGGCATCTTCCATCCGGGGGTTAAGAGCTTCCCCGCATGGAATGTAGAAACAAAAACTGAATAATCAGCCCCAAGTTTGGAGAGGATAGCAAGGATGAGCTGATCATCCTCCTTATCCACTCTGCATTGCTTCAAGAGTAAAACAGTATGCTTGAACTTTGTAAAGAAATCATTCAGAGTCTCGAAATTGGAAGGTTGGAGAGACATGAGTTCATTTTCGAGTTGGTAAACTCTCAAGTCATCATGCTTTCCATATAGAGATTCCAATTTGTCCCATATTTCTTTCGGTGTCTTCATATTCGTAAGATGGAAGAGAAGGGCTTCGGAAATAGAGAGGCACAAGAAACAGAAGGCTTCATCCTTCTTGTTCAAGAATCTTGATTTTTCTATGGCGGATCCAGGCTCAACTTCAGTGTCCATGGTGACTCTATGGGGTCCTTTGGAGTGCAGTTGAATCTCCATTTTATTTTTCCATGAGTGGAAATTGTAAGGAGTCAAGAGATCTACTGAGGAGGCCATCTGGATATGTTGTAGTGAATGCGTTACCTGTAGAAACCTGAAAATCAAAACAGAAAGGGCAAAATAAGGTTGGATAGCCTGCACATTCTAGACTTTCATCACACCCAACATAGTCAATCAAGCAAGCTTGATCAACAAGTTCTTTACTTGGGATATTGAGTGGTAAGCCTTGGCTTCTGGTGCAGTGCTGGAATTTTGAGCTATTGCTCACTTTTCATGGAGAAATCTGTCAAAAAGCTTGTTTTTGAGAGATAGTTCTCTGTCCCACTGTAAGCTCTGATACCATATTAATCTTTCACATTGATCTAGGAACAAAGAATCAATCTCATCAAAGAATAATCAACAAATATTCATGAAATGGTGTTAATCAAAACCGGAATTGGGTTCCTCTCTGTATATTTAATAAACGATGAATAGTTACAATACCAATGTCAAGCAATAGCTTGAATCCATGAAGAATTGGAATACCTAAGGAGGCAATTTGAATTCAATGAGTGAGTCTAGCTTAACTGACTCTCAACCATAGGTTCACACTTAGTTAACCACTTGACCAAAACCCTAATTGACTCACCAAACCCTAACTGAAGTTGGAGTGCAATAAATGACTGAATCTCAACTGAAGGAGATCAAACACATGTCATAGCAAGCCAACCATCAAGTGCTAGTGCTCCATGACTTCAATGAACCCCGATGAGGTTAACTGAAGCTGAACTGACCATCAGAAGTTGGTGGAGGCGCCCTGTTGACTCCAAATCATTAAATAATAATAAATAATCATTAAATAATATATTTAATGAGAGGAGGCGCCTTAACTGACTGGTTGAACTGATTGTAACCACCAGTTAGCAATTAGGTGCATTAATATCACTCAGATCACCCCCGGAGTGCTCCAGTTAGCCTCCTTGACTGTAGGAGAAGGCTAAGTTAGTCTCCTTGACTGTAGGTAGAGGTGGGTGTGACTGGATGATGGCAATGAATGCTCCACTGATGTCAATTAATGTCAATTATACTTAGGATAGTGGTTTAACTAGGCCAATTTGACAAAAAAGAGTGTGTATGATGGTAAATGTCTCCAACACTCGGACCCAGAATAATCTCATGCAGAGATTTGGTGATCAAAAGTAGAAAGCTTCTACGAATGGCGGTCTATATGTTGTTTCAACAAGAATACTATAAGGAACATGCTAGAAAACAGCGCGGAGGACATTAGACAGGAATGTTCAAACGAAAAATAAGGGAGGCTCTTGAAATTGAAAAATACCCTAACAACCTGAACCGAGACAATGGCCTAAAACTTAATGACTCATAGAAACCAGTTGTTGAAATCCTTAAAAACAAAACCAAAAAACAATAACAAAAAAACTTCGAAAACCTAAGACAAAAACTAACCCATTAACTTTAATCTAAACATTTAAGACAAAAAAAAATTCAAAAAATAATATTTAAACTTATAATTATCAAACAATATTCAAACATAATTAAGCCTAATTAATAAACTCTAAACAATATTAAAAAACTAAAAAGAAAAAGACTTTAACCTAAACACTACTTTATACCTAAACATTCTAAAATCATTAAAAAACGCAATTAATAGACCAAATAAATAATGACTATATTGCAAATTAAAATACTTTAAAATACCTAATTAATTAATATATTAAAAACAATATTAACCTAAACAATAATATAAATTAATTTAAAACTTTAACAAAAATAAATTAAAAAATAAAAATAAAAATTAATTAACATTAAAATTATAAATTTAAAAAAATAATAATAATTAAAGAACTTTAAACATACAACATTAATAATAATAAATTAAAATTAAAACTTAGGAAATTGAAATTTACTAAATGAATAAATTAAGAAACATTAAGGGTAATTAAGAAATATTAAATAAAAAAATTGACAACATCGAAACCTAAGCAACTTAATAACAAATATTAATAAAAAATAAAATAATGACCTTACCTGCGTAAAGACTTCCAAAGAAGCTTGTCCTAATGATAGACCTACTTCAAGGTCTAAAACTATCGAGAGAACAAAAATCACCACCGTATATTTCCTTCTTCTCTAAAAACCACAGTTGTGGAACAATGAATAAAGAAAAAGATTTATTGAACCGGCTTTTGAGAGATAGAAGGAGTTATCCTTCAAAGACAAGGATTACAGTCTATTACACATGATAGAAACTTGACGACACTGATGTCGTGACTTGAACAAGAAAATTGAAGGATCCTTGATGAACCTTGTCGTCGCTAAGATGGATAATTACTTTCCAGTCTACATTAATGTGCCCAAGTTAGAACCTTCAAGCAAGAAGGAAACATTCGCGGGATATTGCAAGTATTCAAAGGATTACAGAATATACATCCCGGGATCAATTCAAATCGAAGTTAGGTAGGATGCAACCTTTGTAGAAGAAATGGCTATCCGAAAAGGAAGAGAATCATATATGGAGATCGATGACGATGAAGAGATGAGATCATATCCCCCTCCAAACATTAAGAGGGAGTCTAAAGAAATGAATAAATCGATCACTTCCATTGATCCAGATGAGCCAAATGATGCTCCCATAAGATATGGCAGTAAGCCGGAAAAGATCCACATGGGCACGATAAATTTTGTTCAAAATGTAGAGGAGCATGAAGCTCCGCATGGAGCACATGGGAGCATTGAAAAATACAAGGCCAGATTTGTTGCCAAAGGGTTCTCTCAAAAAGAGCGAGTCGATTATGATGAGACAATTGCTCCTATCGCTCGAGATACTTCCATCAGACCATTGCTATTACTTCAGCTATGAGATGGAAGTTGTATCAGATGGAGGTCAAGACAACCTTTCTCAATGACATTATTGATACATTACTCCTTGAGATTAGAAGTATGATAAAGGCAGAAGAAGATTTTCCTAGGTCAAAGAAAATACACCATAGATATACTAAAGAGATTTAGAATGTTGGACTACAATTCCATAGCTAATCTGATGGATGCAAACTTGAAGAAGCTAAGGGATTCTACTTCAGATTCAAATTTGATTGATCCCACCATGTATCGCCAGTTGATTGGATCCTTGATGTATATGACGAACACCAGACCAGATATTTGTTTTGCTGTGAATGCTCTCAGTCAGTTCATGTGTGAACCGAGGCAGATTCACTAAATTGTTGCAAAACATGTGCTGAGATACTTACATTGCACTGTGGGATATGGTCCACAATATAATTCAGAATGTGACTTGAAATTATAAGGGTTTACAGACTCAAATTGGGTCAGATGCTCTAATGATAGGAAGAGTACTTCATGATGTTGTTTCAGTCTGGTTTCTGCAGTTATTTCCTAGTGCAATAGGAAGCAGAACTCAGTCGCTCTTAGTACTGCAGAGGCCGAGTATATAGCTGCTAGTTCAACACCCCGAGAAGAAGTTTGGCTTTGTTAAATTCTTGCATGATTTTTTGGCAAGATTCCAGAGCCAACTTTGATTCACTATGGTAACTAGAGATGTGTGCAGATGTCAGTGAATCTTGTATTTCACGACAAGTCGAAGTACATAGAGATTTTATATCACTTCATATGTTATATGGTGCATAAATGTGTGGTCAAGCTCCAATATATTTTGATAGATGACCAAAATGCAGATGTTCTCACCAAGCCTCTTCCTAGGATGAAGCTTAAATACTTTCGTGGAATACTTGGAGTAGAAGAGAACGTATCCCTCCTTGAGAGGGAGATATGAATGAGAGACATTTACCATACTTTTTCCCAGGTACCTCTACTCGTCCAGGTTCCTAGCCATGTTTAGGAGAAATCCCATCGACATATGAGATGGACTGGTAGTAGATGGTCGGGTTCACACAGGCTCCTTTGCTCGTCCAGGTACTCAGCCAGGTATGGGAGAAATACTATCGGCAGATGAGTCAGACAGGTATCAAATGGTCGTGTTGTTTCACAAGTACATCTACTCATTCAGGTTCTCAGGTAGGTATGGGAGTAACCCATCGGCAAATGAGACGAACAGGTAGTGGATGGTCGTGCACATTTACTCATTCAGGTTCTCGGCCAGGTATGGCAGTACCCCATCGGAAGATGAGACGAACAAGTAGTAGATGTTCATAGATATTTGCTCATCCAGGATCTCTAGCCAGGCATGGAAGTATTCCATCAATAGTAGAGACAAATAGGTAGCAGAATCTTTTCTCTTAGACATCTGAATAGAACAAATTCATAAAGACAACCTTGAGTGTGTTTAGAGATGATAGAGAAATTATAGATGTACAGATGAAACCCAAATGATCATGATGCTGATGAAGACCGAAGAATACCTTCCTTGTTGAGAAGGAGTGTTGGAATTTGTGCAACTTCAGAAGCTATTCTTATTGCCCTCCTTCGGGAGTTAAACTTGTTGTAATCATTCATACAAACCCTAGAAAGAACAATGTAAATCTTGGGGTGAAAATCCAACAATAAAAGAAATAAAATAAAGTTAGAAAATATAAAATTATATTGCTCCCCCAAGAGAAGTCAGCCCCAATTAAATTTTTAGTGGGAAAATAGGATAAATAGGAGGCGCCCCTCCTCATTTTGATGCACAGCAGCACAAGTGAAGTGCACAGTTTTCTGGGAAGGAGTGTAGCTACACAACAGCTCAAAGAAGTTCGCATACACTGCAGAAGAAGACTGTTTTCAAGGTTTCAATCTTTGGAAAGCATTTCCATATATTTCTTTTATTTCTTAATTGTACTCTGATCTTAGAATTATTATCTCTAGACGAAGGTTGCTGGGTTTTCTCCCATTTGGGTTTTCGAGGTGAAAAATACTTGTGTTATTGTACTATGCTTTGTCTATCTTCTAGTGATCCTATTGATAAATGCAATTAAGATATACTGCTATAATCTTAAGAAAATCTAACATGAGGATGGTCCTACGGACGATATAAATGCAATTAAGATATATTGTTATAATCTTAAGAAAATCTAACATGAGGATGGTCCTATAGACGATATTGCTTTCTTTTGGAGAGTGATCCTACATTCACTTGTAGGATGGTCTTGTGGACAAGAACACTCTCTTGTTGAGAGTGGTCTTAGCTCTTAACGGCAGAGGATAGTCCTGCAGTTGATAGTACTCTCTTCTGGAGAGTAATCCTACATTCACTTGTAGGATGGTCATGTGGACAAGAACACTCTCCTCTTGAGAGTGGTCTTATCACTAACAGATTGAGGATGGTCCTACAGACGATAGTACTCTCATATGTTGAGTGGTCCTACATTTAGTTGCAGACGATATCTGCATTCAGTTGCAGACTATAGTATCCTCTTTGAGGATGGTCCTGTGGACAAGAACACTCTCTTGTTGAGAGTGGTACTAACACTTACAGGTTGAGGATGGTCCTATGGATGATAGTGCTATCATAGGTTGAGTGGTCTTGCATTTAGCTACGGATGAGATCTTAATTCAGTTGCAGACAACAGTATCCTCTCTGAGGATGGTCTTGCGTTCAAGAACACTCTCCTGATGAGAGTGGTCCTAGAACTTACCAGCTAAGGATGGTCCTTCAAACAATAGTACTCTCTTATGGAGAGTGGTCCTACATTCACTTGCAAATGAGTTCATGCATTTAGTACTAGAGGCGATGAGGCTCGAGATGACATAAGATTATGCTAGAGATGATGTTGATGCTCGAAGAGATGATGCTCGAGATAATACCATAGATGATGATGGTCGAGATGATGGCAGAGATGATGATGGTCGAGATGATGGCAGAGTTGATGTTGATGAACGAGACAATACCAGATGATAGAGACATTTGTGATGATGAAGTTGATGTAGTTTTGAAAACTTCATATGACATATAGATTTACCGGTCAGTTGTACATGCGTGTTGTTGTATTATATAATACCTTCCATGTTAAGAGGGAGTGTTAAAGAAATGTAATTACAGAAGATATTCTATTTGTATTATTGTTGTTATTACCCCTTCCAAAAATGTTAATCCTTCGATTATGGATGTCATTGATATATTTGGTCATGTAAATACTTGAGGTAAATCCTTAATTGTAAGTCAAGTCAGTAAGACCCACAAAATTATTATTAAAAAATATTTTTGAGTCTTCCGAGGAAAGTCATCCCTAGAAGCAAGGAGAAGTCGGCCCAGTTGGGTTATTACGCCTCTCAGCTGATCAGTATAATAGAAAAGGTGCTTCCCTCATTTGGACAAGTAGAACACTCAAGCAGTTGTGCTAGACAGAAAAGAGACAAACCATCTAGAGGAGAGGAAGCAGTCTAGTCTTGTTCTTTGGGTTTTACATTGTACTTGGTTAAAGTCTATGTAGAGGAAGTTTTGTTGGGTTTTCTTCCCCATGAGGGATTCCCAGGATAAAACTTTGTGTTCTCTTTTGTTCTGATGTGGTTGTTATTCTTTCATAGATCCTTTTGTTTTAGTATAACAACTTTTAAAATTTTAACATTGATTACATCTGAGATATATTAGCAAGCCAGAGTGTTTATTCACCCATGGATTGGGTGAATGGATGCATAACTAAGATGTAGATTCATCAAGGTAAAAATTATTTTTGCTTCTATGATAATTATTTTGGTTTTACTGATATTTTCTTACGATGTGAGCAGTAACCAAGATATATTTTTCAGCCGCTAAATACCTTTAGTACACATGCACATGAGTATTGGATGTGAAATTGCATGACAAGAGTTTTCAAAACTATGGGAAGTGATGGGCTTCCAACATGGGTATGGGATCCTGACATCTTTTGGAATGTCAGCTTGTTCCATTAAATCAAGATGTTAAGTGGAGTGTTTCAAAAACCACGGGATCCAAGAATTACATGGAGTACTAGAGTGTTCTTGATGGAATATGAGAGTAGAAGAGTCCAACATACTAGGTGGGATCCAGGAGGGCAAGATATCTTTCATTTCTAGAATTCCATCCATGAGGAGAAACGGTTTGATTACCTACATGGAAAATCATATGGTGCATGGAATAAATAATCTCCTGCTTCGTGGGTTGGGATTTTTCAAGAGTCTTTTGGTAGAGACACTAAGCAATGTAGAGGAGGAGTAGGAGACAGTTCCTCAATATGAGATTTATTTGGGACCCTGGGATCATCTTTGGTCTCGACTATTTCAGCTGGAGGATTCATGCAGCGGTATGTGGGACAAAGACACCTATTAAAAGGAAAGAGGTCCACAAGGTTAATTCTTCTCCCAAAATTTATCTCCACTTTTGTTATCATCATCAAATTCTATTAAAAGAGAAGTTTTTCTACAAAAAATCTCCTTTTTTCCATTATGATCATTCTCGATTTTTATGCATGACAGTTGGCTTCGCTAGCATACCTGTGACTTCTCCATATTATATGAGAAAAGAATATGTCAAGAACTTTGGTAAATTTGTGTTGATTCTCTTTGATTACATTATGGTTCATGGTAGGATATTTAAAGAAGTGCAACCTTGGTTTGAACGATATGTCATGAGTTTGGGTAGAGAAATCATTGCATACCAATTTGTTGAACATGAGATTGGAAGGATAGTGATATTGCATTTTGGTCCCATGATTGATCATGGTGAGGGTGATGCACCCTGTAGAGATTCATTTCAATTCATAATATATATTGCTTCCCAAGGAAGTCAATGAATTTTACCCACGGGACGAGAACTTTGGGAAAATTCAAGGGAACGAAGAAGGTAATGGGAACTTGTTCAAAGTCAACAACACTTGGTTTCACTCCATCATTTGTGCTTAGATATATATTTCCATAATATCCATTTAATTTTGCAACTCTTTCCTTCTCTTTTTCAAAGAGCGATAATGCTTTTTGGCCCATCTCTTCAGAGCTCTTTTAACTAGTCGAAGCTTCATTTCCCAAATATAGACTAGTGACCCCTCAACAAAGGTATTCCAATTATCTTCATTTGATCTACAAGGCCTTCTTTTCCTGTAAGTGTAAAGGATTAAAACTTAAAGGTATAGACCCTAAGTCATCAAGGGTTTCTAAGGAAAGAAGAATTGGTCTACGATCGGAGGTCACATGAGATAGGATTTTAGATTGGAAATTTAAACATTTTAGGAAGAAGGAGATATGTATTAAGAAATGATCCAACCTAATTTCTATATGCTCTGGCCCTATTTTGCAATTAGTCCATATGTAAACTCATTTCCTTAGAGGGATGTCGATTAGATCCTTATTTGCCACCATGTCCTCCATTTTCCCCAAAAGGATATCTAATCAAGCTTCCTCCTCTCATTTCTTCATGTAAGGTGGTTTCATTATAATCCCTCACTACCACCATATTTTTTTCAACGGGAACGTATAGTTTTTTTTTATATTAAGAGGGGAGGGAAAACCCTCATGAAAATTACAAAAGTTCAACTAGTACAAAGGCCTTTGGCCTGAAATTTAAAATAGAGTTGAAATATGATTGATTTTACAACAAAAATAGACTGATTATGCTTGAGTCTAGCCTGGAAATACTTGTAGCTAAAAGCTCTAACAAACTATTCTAACAACCTCCTATAATGACAAAACATAAACACTAATAAAAAATTCCATGGGACCTATTCTTCAATGTTTGAGCAAAGGTTGATGAGAGGTGTATTCTTCCATCGTTTCCTTTTTTTCCAACTTCAGTTGGAGTGCCTTCACAGTTTCCTCTAACTCTAAAATCCTTGCCTCCAACTCAGCAAAATGGGCATGTTATTACTCATAATTTGCTGCAAGAACGACAAACTGATACTGCACATCCCCACACTCAACAATTCGAATTTGATCTTCCTCGTCCTTCCACGCTTCCAAATGATGGTCACAACTCCACACATCCTAACATAGAAGTCTCACTTTCCTTCGAAGCATATGATGTCTCAAATAAAACCTTCTCACTCTTTTCCCTAGACAATAATCTTCTTCATTAGCCCAACTATTGCTATCCATACTAGCAATTGACAAGGAAATGAGCCAAAACACGCAATCCCTTTCAATCTTAGAACTGCTTGGAGAATGCCTCTCCCACTCAAAAAATGCTGGGATTATTTAATTTTGTTATGGCTCCCAGGCATTCACAGATTTAAATTCATTAAGCCTCATTGCTCAATCACTTCATCAGATGTGTCTTCCACGAATAGGGGACTCCACCTCATAATTACTAAAATAGGTTTATCTTGGATAGATCCTTCAAGTCTAGCTAAAGCTAAGTTCACTGACTTGTAGGCCTCAACATTGTTGCATCTGAAAACATTGAAAATTACACTTCCTTCAACGATTATAGGTTCGTTCATATTCATTCTTGAATTCTGGCCAATTTGATGTTCTTTAGCGATCTCCTGGAGATCATGGCGTTAATTATGATTCTTGAGCCGCTTAAAATGATGACATCCTTGATTCCGATATTGCTTAGAATTGCTCCTTGAAGCAAAGCCAAAAGTTCAACAATATTAATTGTTTCTTGTCCAAGACTCCAATATAAGGTTTCCTTAGTATTTCCTCCAGGATCAAAGAAGATCCACCCCGCACTTGTTGCCATGGGGTTTTCTTTTGCAGCTTCATAAAAAAATAACATATGGAGATGTTGTTTTCATTTCTACTTCTTGAATTCTCCATTGGATATTCTTAGCTCCCATTCAATGTCGGATCTGGAGGGGGGAATTGAAACCCCTCTGTCTTTAAGGTGGAGAAATTTTATATATTCTTGTTCTTCAGGGAGAAAATATGAGCTTTTAGGAAAAGTCCCATATTTTTTATTCACAAATTCAACCAGCATGGATATAGCTCTCATAGCAATTTAGGAGGGGAGGGTTGGGTTCCTTGGAAAATTAACTGAATTCTTGCCATCCATATCTTTCAGAAGATAAATTTAGGAAGAGTCAACCATAACCACTTTAACAAAGGCTTGTTATCCATAGGAGGAGAGATCATGCATTCCCGTGCTGAAAACATGGATCCTAACCCAAGAGGAGGAGATAAATGGGGGAGAAGGGGACCAAGAGCCTCATTCCAAAAAATTTTGGAAAAAGGGCATTACATCAAAAAATGAGTAGTATATTCCTTGCTTCTATAGCATAACATGCATTTGGATGGATAAATGAAGCCGTGCCTTTTCATATTTTTCTCCTATAAGAATTTTCCCATGGGTTGATGCCCAAAAAAAAATTCGATCTTGGGGGAGCATTATTATGCCAAACCCCTTTCCATATCTTCTATTTTGGGGGAGAATGTTGAAGAGATTGGAAATTTTCAAATCCTTATTTAATGGATTATTATCCAGTTTGATTTCCCCATCCTCTAACGTCTTTCTTGTTCTTACCAAAGGGGGATTTCCTTTTGAGCCTTTGGAACATGATATGGAGGACATGAAGAAGATGATAAGGTGGAGATAGAGGAATCCATCCAAACTAGAGCTAATTAGACATACATCACTTACAAATATCTCCTAGCTTCGCAAGCCATTGCTTATCATCCAGTCCTTTAGCTCTTGGAGTTCCATAATAGATCCCAATGAAAGATCATTGAGGATATTGTCCAATTAGAGGTGAATTCACTTCCCAATTCCAAGAATCCAATGCAGATTAATGTGGAAAACGTTCCGCTCTTTAACACAAAGATTCATGGTCAAAGATCCACTATAATCCTAATGGAAGGAGTCCAAACACCTGGTTCTAATTCCTTCCAAGTACTTCATGTATAAAACTTTTGCTCCTCAATTTCTCTCAGGAGAAATGATTTTCCATAATAGCTTGGCATTGAAGGCCAAATTATTGAGTTGGATGTCTCTGGTACACAAGCTCTTGTGATCAATGGGGAATTCAATGACATTACAATTTATGAGAATGTCATTCTGCTTACCTCCTTCCAAGGAAAATATGGAGAATGGGGACAGGAGCTAAAAGGATTAACCATAGAAATAGAGGCATGGAGGATATAATTGTTTTCATTAACGTCATTATGCATACAAGATTGAGTCAGTTTGCTCGTCGGTTCTAGATTCTTTCCATATTTTATCCAAGGCTTTTTGCTAGTTATCCTTAGTTAGCCTAACTTTTGTTATTGGTATACCCATATTTAAGAATATCCCAATTTCTTGATCCATGAAAACCCAATTCATGATGGATACTACGAATGAGGATTATGGAAATATTTAAACCATAAATATGACTTTTCCTATGATTAAATCTGCTACCGTACGATTGACAGTATGTTTGTAGAATGTGATTGAATCTTCAAGCGATGACTATGGAATCTCCTCCAATAAGAAGAGTATCATTTACAAATTGGGAGTGCTTGATCTCCTTCACCCTTCTAATGATCTTAATCCCTTTAATTTGATCATCCAATCTAGCGTTTTCCAATGTCATTCTTAGAGAATCATCGATAATAATGTAGAGAAGCAAAGAAAGGGGGAAACCTTGCCTAAGACCTCTAAAGACTTTGAAAACCCTCATGACCCTTCCATTCACTCTAAAGGGGGAATCTGAGGTTGGTCTATGCAAGCTTTGATCCATGAAATTAATTTTTCGCTAAGCCAAATTTTGAAGCACCTTATAGAGAAATTGGTGGTTAACTCTATTGAAAGTGTTGTCCGTGTCAAGTTTAATTATCATTCCTTTTTTTCTTCCTTGTCTTGCTTGAATGAATGGCTTCCTGGACTAGAATTATATTATCCAAGATATTTCACTTATGAATGAATCCCCCTCGATTTTATGAGATGATGGAGGGAAGCAAACTTTTGAGATGAAGGGAGACGATTGTAGAGAAGATCTTGTATGAAACATTGCAGAGAGAAATAGGTCGAAATATGTTGAAAGAGGAGGGGTTGGATTCCTTGGGGATTAAATCCAGAAAGGAGGAGTTAATTGCACCTCCCATACTTGGGTTCCTCTGAGCATAATCCATCATTCACAACAAGTATTTTTAATGATATCCCAACATATTCTATAAAATGGGTTGAGAATCCATACGAGCCAAGAGCCTTATAAGACTCCATCCCCGAGATGGAAACTCTGATTTCTTCCTCTATGATTTCCTTAGACAACTCATTATTAACTTCTTCAGAAACCATTTGGGGCATAGCTTGTATAGCTTCTTTCTGCGCCTCTTCATTATCCTTAATTTCATTAGAGTAAATCTCGCTAAAGTGTATGAAGGCTTCCTCTTTTATTTCTTCAAAATTATGGATTTTAACTCCATCTTTATTCACAATCTCTTGCACTATTGTTTGTATGAACCCTAATTTGAGATTGATTATGGAAGAATTTGGAGTTCCTATCCCATGAATTCAACCACAGGCATTGGGATTTAAGCCTCCAAGCTTTTTGAAGTGTCTTTTGCAACTCATCCTCCTTTTTTAGATTGCTAGAAGTCGCTTCTTTTTCTTCCATCCCCTAAATGTGATTCTCAAGATCAACTTGCATTGTCTTCCTTTCCTTAAGGGGGGAGGGAATATAAAATTTGGCCCTAAGTTTTAAATCTTTTTTTAACTCTCCTCAATTTTCTTCCCAGATGAAGAAGGGAGAACCCATTAAATCCACATCAAAGGCTTTCCTAATAATATCAAAGAACTCTTGGTGCTCTTTCCAACTTGGGAGAAAATGAAAGTGAATAGGGCCAAGGTCCGGTTCATGTTCAAGAAGGAGAGTGTTAGATTTGTATCATTCAATCTAGCATTATTTTAGGATCTTATCTGAGAGAATAACATGCACAGCAATAAACACAAGAGACAAGAGACACAAAGAATTTTCCTCGGGGAAACCATAAAGGAGAAAACCCCGCAACTTCCTCAGAGATAGAATGAGCACCAATGGCAGCAGTAAAACCCGAAAACATAAAGATGATCTCCACGCCTTCTCTCTCTCTCTTTCACTTGAGAGAACTACTTCTCTCTCACTCATGCACCCCAATAAGTGAGTGTGTGTGTGTGATAAATAGAGAGGCTCACTCTCTATTTATATTCTTTCATTCACTTAATGTCCACTTTAACATGTCGACCCCACTTAACAAGTACCTATTAGAGCTGACATCTCTAGGAGAGCCTAATAACCCTAGTACCCCACAACTGTGGGGTCTTTGCCCTCCGATCAACAAGGAGGGTTAACCTTGACACAATTGTGGGGACTATTGCCCTGACTTACAATGGAGGGTTAACCTCAATGACTTTACATGACTTGTTTACATTATTGAATCTCCCAATCGGAATATCGGGCATGGTTAATTTTAGGGGCGAATATTCGCAAAAGGGAGAAATTAGGGGCACTTAGAAAATTTGGAGGGCGAATTTTTATAAAGAAAGTTTTTTCAAAATTTTAAATAATTCGCTCAAAATTTAAATAAAAAATAATAGTAATTAGGGTAATAGCCCCCTTCATTTCCGGAGGGAGAGGCCAAAAAACTTATTTCGCCTCCCCGATTCCTGTAAAATTTGTTCCCATCGCCCATAGAAATCACTCGAATCTGTTAAAAATACCTTATTCGCCTGGGATTTATGGCTATGAAGATTTTTATTGGCAGTTTCGCCTTCGATTTTGGTTGTAAATCCAAAACAAGGGTATTTTCGCCCATCGATTTACCCTTTCGAGAATATATTTGCAGAAAAATTAAAATCGTCCCTAAATCGTGGAAATGGAGTGTATTGGGAAGAATTTCGCCCTATATAATCACGTAATCTAGTTTCAGAGGTGAATACTGTTCAATTTGGAACTTTGGGTTATTTGGGAGTTGCAGGTTAAGATTATTCTGAGCTTACTGGTTCAATTTAGAACTTCGGGTTATTTGGGAGTTGCAGGCTAAGATTGTTTCAATTTTATTCATCTTTCCAGTTCAGGGGTTTCCAGTTTGAGGCCCTAGTAGCTAGAACCCGCGGTGGTAGATCAAACCCCATGCAACTCCGGATCAAGAATCAATATTAATGAAGACTTTTCAGGTTGAGGCCCTAGCAGCTTGAACACACAGTTTGTAGAGAGATCAGGTAATCTTTGTTTAAATCCGGCTACATGTTTATAAGTTTTACCCAGATTGATTTTCTTACTCGGATGCATTTGATTTGAGGGAGTGGATTTATGGTTTCCTTAATTCAACTCCGTGATGCTATGCAGCAGCTTATAGCTTTATATCATTGTCAAAGCTGTGAAGCTCCATATTGGTTGTCACATCCCCGGTTTCGACCCCGTTTGCATGATGTATATATTGTAATTAATCGTGGTGAGGAGCTCAAGGCAAAAGCCCCACCATCGATTTGGTCGTGTATGTTTCGGCAATGGGGATAATTGCCGATGGTATGTCGTGCTATTTGGCACCTTATAATTCGGCATCATGTAAACCCGCACATCAATTAAAATAAACCACAACCAGCTACGGCAGTGCAACATTGAACGAAAATGGCATGGTTCCAAAGGATAAGGGGTGGGGGATGTCAAACCTTGGTTATGGGGGAAAAACCCATGTTTTGTCACCTTGTTGATTTTCCATCTTCCCTTGTCAACCTCTTTAATGCTCAGCTGGTGGTTGAGGAGTTATGGCTGAGGGCATTTATTGCTGAAGTGGTGGTGGTTGTGGGAGGCTGTCAGCCTTACCCAATTGCCCACTCCACCCATGTCTGCCCATTCTCCTCCTCACGCACTCTTCCCTGGTTAGTTTTACAATCTCACCCCGATTTTTGGTCTGTTGGCTCACCCTCATGCACAGGTCTCTCCCATGGCTGGTCTGTTCATCCTCACGCAGAGGTTGATGGTCTGTTCATCCTCCCGATGGCTTATGGATTCACGTGCATAGAGGAGGTCGTTTTCCCCTCACGCGCAGGCTGGTATTTGCAAGAAGAGGTCGGGTATGTTTTCCCTGTGTTTTTGCTGTTCAGTGCAAGATTGCACTCATGCACAGACTGGTTGGGGTGTTCTATCCATGTGAGAGCCGTGCTGACTGTTTTGTTTGGGGCTGTTGTTTCTCCACGTTTTGTTGGCCGTGGTTTTAACCCACGTATTGGGTTGCTGTTGATTTCACCCACGTTTTGTGGGCTGGGGTGTTCAATTTCGTTTTGAGCCACTGTGGGTTTCCAATTCGTGGGCTGAGTTTCTGTGTTTTGGGACTGTGCATAGTTGCCATTGTTTTTACTTTGAAATTGGGCTGTTGCTGTTGTTTCCCTGGTTTGGGATGTTGTGGTTGAGCTGTTTTGGCCACGTTAGGGCCAAAACCAACTCTGGGTTGTCCCTTGGACTTGAGCTGTG
Source organism: Pseudotsuga menziesii (assembly GCA_001517045.1). Classification (NCBI taxonomy): domain Eukaryota; kingdom Viridiplantae; phylum Streptophyta; class Pinopsida; order Pinales; family Pinaceae; genus Pseudotsuga; species Pseudotsuga menziesii. The sequence continues at coordinate 6,988 of LPNX010730038.1, read as the reverse complement.
CTCCTCCATTGTCTGGGGTTGTCCCCTGTTGTTTATGACTTCTTCACAGAGCTGTGAAGGGATTGTTTGGCTGCTGGTATGCAGTGGTTGAACCTTGGACTGTGCTGGCTTGGCTTGTCTGTGGAAAGCCTGTGAAACCCAGCAGTGTTGGTTTGGCTGTTATGTGTCCCCTTGGCTATGTGTAAGCCTGCAATTGACCCTTAGTCCGGAGGAATCATGCCCAACTTGGGGGTGGCAGCGTTGCTGAGAGATTGATGAGCAAGCTGGCCTATGGTTGGGTGGAACGTTGCAGCGACGTAGCTGGTTGCGGGTGAATCCTTCATCAAAGATAAGTCTGCTGTCTACACTGCATCTCTGCAATTTATAATGATGTTAAATGAACTGTAATGATCTTGTTGAATGCTGGGTTATGAGTATGTGTGCTTCCGCTGTATGAATGAAGATAGATGCATCTGTGTATGCTTAATTCCAGCATTGATTTCATTTGATTATGTTCATGGGCTGTTTTCCCGGTTTTGAATTTTGATGTGCTCGTCGCGTCCTCTTCGCCGAGTGAGGGACGGGGACGTGACAATATGGTATCAGAGCAGAAGTGGAAGTGGGACTCGATGTTGCGGACGAGTGGCAGAAGTTCCCCGTCCGACCGTTGCGGACGAGTTCACGGAGTTAGCCTCCGTCGTTGCGGGTGAGACAACGATATTCCCCTCCGACCGTTGCGGATGGCGGAACGATCCCTCATCTGAATCGAGATCCGCCCGATCGCCGACGCCGCGGAGAGTTTGAAGATCCGCCCGATCACCGACACCGCGGAAAATTTGAATTTTGGCTAAGTAAATGGGCGGCCAGTCGGAAGAACTGGCGAAGTTCTTGTCCGCCATTGCGGAAGGATTCGTGAAGTTTCTGTCCGCCGTTGCGGAAGAGTTTTCAAAGTGGGAGAATAACGGAAGTGCCGCCGTTGCGGACGGCGGAGTGATCTTGCATCCGATTCAGAAGTCGTCCAATCATCGATGTCGCCGAAAGGATTGAAAATCGTTTAAGTGTTGGGGCGGTCGGAAGAGTTTGTGAAGTAAAACGTCCGCCGTTGCGGGTGGCGGAGCAATCCTGCGTCCGATTCAAGATTCAGCCGACGCCCGATGTGAAGAGTTCGTCCAAGAAAAGAGCGGACGGTTTGGAACTCCTGGAGAGCCGATACGGCGGAAGGGAGATTGGTTGGAGAGCCGATACGTCGGAAGGATTGAAGCTTCCAAGGGGCCGCCGTTGCGGATGGGAAGAACTTCTGAAGAGCCGACGTTGCGGATGGAAAGCAGTTCAGCATCCGATGTGAAGTTAGCCGCAGTTGCGGAAGGGCTGGAACATCCAGGGAGCCGCAGTTGCGGAAGGCTGAGAGTTTCCGAGGAGCCGATTCAGCGGAGGACAGAATGGTCCGGGAGCCGATTCGGCGGAGGAAGGAATGGGAAAGGAGCCGACGTTGCGGCTGGGAGATCGAAGTGGTAGCCGACGTTGCGGCTGGGAGATCGAAGTGGGAGCCGATTCAGTGGCTGCGAGCTGTGTGTAAAATGCAAAGGTTTGTTGAAAGTCTTCATTCTTAGAAGGGGTGTGGTTTTCACATCCGAGGTCGGAATGACGCGTGTGAATAGGCATTGGAAAGCTTATCCAGTGGGGAACGAGGATAAGTGACCAGAATCTGAGCATGAAACAGCAAAGTGCTAATGATGGCCGCTGCTATCAAATGGACAAATCTGGACAGTTGCATGCCCAGGGGCAGCAGGGACTATGAAGTCAACCAGCTGCTGTGTGGAAAAGGAATTCCATGAGAAGATGAGGAGTTTGAAAGGGAAGTTCTCATTAGACCCTATCTTGCTGATTATAACTACATTCCCTAAGTTTATGCTTTAATTGCATGAGGATATGAATTGCATGCATAGGATATTGCATGCGTAAGACATTGCATGTTGGTAAGACTATTGGAAATTATATATTTATAATGTACCACTGATGATAATCATTGTTTTGATGTTGGCATTAGTGGACAAACCAACGATGACATGGACCTAGCTGAATATGTTGCTGATGCTGATGGAGTGTGATCAGCAACCCTATGGAGAAAGGGATAAGGCAACAAGTCCATGACAATAGTTGGTGAACAAATTTTGCAATCTCCTGCAAAGGACCAACCAAATTGGTCATGTCAAGGGTGTAAGTACGACCCATGCAGGTAAGAGTTGCTTATGACAGATTCCATGGATTGGTCCAGGTAAGAGACCTCATACCATATGAATATTGGAGTGCAGAAAGGTGTCCTGTATATACATGTTAATGATATTAATTATAATCATGCATCCTATATGAGGTAGTCATGGTTAGACCATGGTATGGTTGAATGCATAGTATTCCTGAACCAATGCAAGGTAGCGTTGAATGGACATGCATTAAGAGGATTTTATGAATCTTGTTGTTATGCATTGAATGTATGCATATGAAGGGTGTAAATGACTGATTGCATAAGTATAGGTGCAATGTTGTGATGCATGGCATGAATGCATTGAGATGAATGCATGTGATATTATGGAGAACTAATGGCTGAAATGGTGGATTAATGATAATTCTGGAACTGTTTCGAAGGTTGCTATGAATACAGGATAGTCATGAACAAGTGGCTGCCAGAAATGCTCTATTGAAGAGCAAGGTGGCATGAACGATATGCTTGTGAAGTAAGGAGTATCTAACCACTCCATTTAATTGCATGAATGCTGTGATTATACCTTGCAATGTTAGTATGATAATGATTGCATGATGTAAATGAGCTTTGATAATATTGATGTGACTAACCACTAGAAGTATTTGAATTTTATAAATTCTGGAAATGCTTCAGTGATGGTTGTAGCAATGAGATAGTATATGTATCCATACTTACCAAGTGTTTGGTTGATGGAAGCTCATGTATCAGGTAGATTATTTTAAGAACAGCATTGAGAGGTAAGACCCTGACCAATGCTGGAATCTACCGTGTAAAAGAGCTTGTTAGATTTGCGTTATGAATTTCAAGTTAAGAAAATGCTGACCACTTATAGTCACCATTGGCTTGCACAAGATTGTGTTTGGTTGGTTGAAATTCATGTTTCAGGTAGATTCTTTCAAACATGACAGTGAGAGGTAAGTCCCTGACCACTGCCAAAATCTACCATTTATGAGAAGAATTCTCATGGTTGTGAAAATTAGTTGGTACGGGTTGTTAAATTCAAACTGTGGATTTCGGATTTAAGAGGTACTAACGACTACTAATCATTGTTGGCTTGTGTGAGATTGTGTCAGGAGGGACACATGGTAAGTGGGTATTCATGTTATGATAGTAAGCATAAAATTTTAATGAGCATAGTAATGCTGCTTACAAGAGACCCACAATTGAGCAAGTCAATTTATGTAGTAGATAGAATCGCAAATTCTTATTGAATTCGATTGCTAATGTCATTGCTTGGTTACGGAACGATCAATTTGGATTGTAGTATCAGGTAATGACTAACTGTTTGGCTATTTGATGAATGTGTCAGGAGTACACACTGCAGGAAGATCATGTGTGATACCTGCAAGAGCCAAGCTGCATGGGAAGGTTTTCCCTTATCTTGGAAATGGGGTTCGGGTGAAACTCCATTAGACATTTTGAAAATGTCTCATCTGCACTGCATGTTTGGTGATAACATGAGTGAGATGGTTTGGATTATGTCAGTGAGACATGTGTGAGTATGAAATGTAAACAGGAAACAAGGATGGGGCCTTGGTTTGCTTAAACCTGGTGATTGGAGACCACACAGACAGAGCTAGAGGGCTGACTTTCTTCTCCACAACCCCGGGATAGCACTAGAAGGGAATGCAGGGCCTGAGGGACTGTGTAGCAGAGAAGGGACTGATTCCTTGTGCTGGGTGTGTGTGTGGGTGTTATAGAAGTCAGGCTAGTTCTGGTGTAGGTGTTCCTAGCTCTACCGCGAGCTCACCAGCTTAGCATTCAATTTTTCCCAGTCCCTTGACGGTGCCTAACAGATACAAAGGCATACTGCGATGGCAAATGGATAAGTGTTCTGTAACCCTTGCTATGAATATGCATGTTTAATTATTAAATTCCATATGCAGAACATGTTTTGATTTATTTCCATGATGACCGATTGCTTGAGTATGAATAGGACCTGCATGGCACACACCGGAAGAGAGTGCACACTTTTCCGATGTCGAGTCATGAAAGGGTTTTCAATATTGATTACACTTTTGGGAGTGGACGCACTCCTAGTGTCTCAATATTTGATAGTGAATGATATGAAATGTGATTACAGTTTTAGAGCAAAGATGCTGATGAGTTTGCTTGTATTGCTTGTATTGCTTGTGTTGACAGGCTAAAGGTAAAGGTAAATGGTTGATATAAGTGTATTGTTGGTATAAGTGTATGGTGATATAAGTGTATATGTCATTGCGGCATAAGTATATGATGGGCTGTGATATGCCTAAGGATCCATAGTAGATCCTAGACCTGGAAGTGGTCATGATAAAGTTCCCAGCCCAGTTGACATGGTTATGTACTGGCTGGATATTAATTATTCGATGTTGAGGAGAAGCCTGCATGCTGACCTAACATCTGAGTCCATAGGCGATCCCAAGGCTTGCAAAGCGAAGCAGGATCCTATGGGCGAACAAGGAAACGTACCATACAGATAAGTATTGGATTGTCTTGCTTATGAATATACATGTGTATATGATTTGGTTATGATGTTTTAAGCTCTTGTTCTAGAGATGAAACTAATGAGAATAAACTAAACATGTGAATTATTCAATGTTTGGATATAGGTGTTGCTGGAAGCGAGGACTAAGAAGGCATCCTAGAGGTGCATGGGGACATGTGACTGTCCTAGAAAGCTCAGGTTGAGCGGTAATGAAAAAGGTGCTAGTAAGACGGGGAAGTCCTAGCAGCCGAGACAAACCATGTGGAGAGACTCCATGGTTTAGAGGTCTAGAATAGACCAAAGACACTAAGTGTCATGACCAAGAAAGATTGGTCCAGCATTCACGGTGAAGTGAAAGAGGCTGAGAGCATGAAAAGCCACTGCGATGGCGAGGGTTCCAAGATGGGATAGAACAAAGAGGGGAAAATCTCTTACTGCTCTCTCTTGCCCTTTGAATTATATATATATATACATGTTTATGCATTGCGAAAACAAAGAGATTGTTGAATGCATGTATGATTGAGAATGAAATGTGTGTATTTGCTTAAAAGTAAATTTGTGAATGCTGGAATAGTTAGTTCCCTACCCAGGAATGGACATGAATGAGCTCATGTGCCTGTTGGGGGAAGGCATGAAAGATATGAAAGCCTCATTGATGAGACTTGGACTGTCATGCCAATTGGGTAATTAACTAACTGATTTTGATATCTATATTATGCTTGGTCTGATAGAATTTCAATGGTGCATTCCACAGGTGAGAAAGGTGAAACCAGGTGGTGCACATTGAACATAGCAGCAGATCAAAAGTTGTTGGACTTGGCTGGAAGTCTCCTTCAAGTGATTGCCAAGACCCAAGAGAATCTTGGGGAGATGCTCAGGATACAGAGAAGGCAGAGTGAAATGAACCACCAGATTTTGCAAGACTCTATTGGTTTGCAAAGGGAGGTGAAAAGCCTTCTGGGAGCAATCGGCAAAGGAAAGGAAGGTGGATCAGCGGTGGGACATTCGTCCAAGCGACCGGATAAGAAACGGTCCAGGCATGAAGACTCAAAGGAAATTGAGCAGGTAATGATGAAGCAGCCAGTGAGATGCTGGAGATGCAGAGGACATCATTTATGCCGGGACTGTCCGATGAGGGAGCATGATGAAGGCAATAGCCGCAAAGTTCCTAGACTTCGGGATCAGCAAGAAGCTGAGAACCAGCAGGAAAAGTCCATGGAAGCCGAGAGGCTTGGTCTTGAACGTTCAAAGTAAATGATTGAACGTGGTATAGATCTGCAATTTTGAATTTTGATGTGCAACTGTATATGTATTGTATATATGTAATGGAACACCGAGGACGGTGTTATTCCAAGGGGGAGGGGATTGTCACATCCCCGGTTTCGACCCCGTTTGCATGATGTATATATTGTAATTAATCGTGGTGAGGAGCTCAAGGCAAAAGCCCCACCATCGATTTGGTCGTGTATGTTTCGGCAATGGGGATAATTGCCGATGGTATGTCGTGCTATTTGGCACCTTATAATTCGGCATCATGTAAACCCGCACATCAATTAAAATAAACCACAACCAGTTACGGCAGTGCAACGTTGAATGAAAAGGGCATGGTTCCAAAGGATAAGGGGTGGGAGATGTCAAACCTTGGTTATGGGGGAAAAACCCATGTTTTGTCACCTTGTTGATTTTCCATCTTCCCTTGTCAACCTCTTTAATGCTCAGTTGGTGGTTGAGGAGTTATGGCTGAGGGCATTTATTGCTGAAGTGGTGGTGGTTGTGGGAGGCTGTCAGCCTTACCCAATTGCCCACTCCATCCATGTCTGCCCATTCTCCTCCTCACGCACTCTTCCCTGGTTAGTTTTACAATCTCACCTCGATTTTTGGTCTGTTGGCTCACCCTCACGCACAGGTCTCTCCCATGGCTGGTCTGTTCATCCTCACGCAGAGGTTGATGGTCTGTTCATCCTCCCGATGGCTTGTGGATTCGCGTGCATAGAGGAGGCCGTTTTCCCCTCACGCGCAGGCTGGTATTTGCAAGCAGAGGTCGGGTATGTTTTCCCTGTGTTTTTGTTGTTCAGTGCAAGATTGCACTCACGCACAGACTGGTTGGGGTGTTCTATCCATGTGAGAGTCGTGCTGACTGTTTTGTTTGGGGCTGTTGTTTCTCCACGTTTTGTTGGCCATGGTTTTAACCCACGTATTGGGTTGCTGTTGATTTCACCCACGTTTTGTGGGCTGGGGTGTTCAATTTCGTTTTGAGCCACTGTGGGTTTCCAATTCGTGGG
>LPNX010730020.1:1435545-1499730 GCA_001517045.1 Pseudotsuga menziesii | reverse complement strand
GGATACAGCGACGCCTCGTTCCTTTACATCGGATTTTATCACCAAAAAGTAAGAAACGTGGAAAATCTCCGTGGAAAAATCCGCGCTTTTGTACTAGTGCATTGGAAACTTGAGATGGGTAGGACATAGATGGTTGTGTGCACTGGTGACCACTATATGTTCTGATTCTTAATATGGTGTTCTTTGGAGTATTCCCACCAACTCTCGAGATGAACTCATAGTATATGGTCGTGTACACTAGTGACCTCTACTGGTCCTAGTTCTTAACTTGGTGTTTTTAAATATTTCCTACCAGCCTTGGTTCTTAACTTGGTGTAGGAGAATTCCCACCAACACTTGAGATTAACTATTAGTAGATGGTCATGTGAAGCATGTCCTAGTTCTAGGGTAGAGACAGACTTATAGCAGATGAGATGTTGATTGATGTACTCTCCGACAAGTTGTGTAGAGTTGTAGAGCTTATAGATCTACCGACAGACTGAGTGAATCATATTTTTTATGACACCTCTCGATGAACAGAAACAATGTTGACAACCTTTAGTATGTATAGAGATGCTCGATATAGATGGGATGTTGATGATGAACATATATGAAGAATACCTTCCTTGTTGAGAGGGAGTGTTGGAATTTGTGCAACTTCATAATTTATTCTTATTGTATTTGTATTGTATTTCCTTGTACCTCATACGGTAGATTATACTGATGTAATTACTCATGTAAACCCTAGAAAGAATAAATGTAATCCCTGGGTAAAGAATACACAAGAAAAGAATAAAAATAAAACTATTTTGTATTTCCCCAAGGGAGGTCAGCCCTAGTCAAACTGTTAAGTAGGCCCTAGTAATTTTTCACTTGGAAAATCCATATAAATAGGCGATTCCCCTCCTCATTATTTCATTCACTCACAACAAGTTGCTCCAGTAGAAAAGTTGCGCTACTGCAGTTAAGGAGAGTGTTTTCTGGGGTTGTATCTTAGAGAGACATTTTCTCTATCTTTCTTCATCTCTCTGCTCTCCGGATCTATCATCTCTATATGAAGGTTTGCTTGGTTTTTCCTGATTGGGTTTCCCAGGATAAATTCTTGCGTTCTTGTTTCTGTGCTTTGTCTTTCTTATAGAGATCCTATTGTTTATTTGCAATTAAGTTATACTGCTATAATCTTGTAAAAACTAACACCTCGCAAGCCTTAACTGCTTTTTGGCACTTGCATTTTCTATGCTTGGTGAGGTCTCTCCATATTCTGTCTTTTTCCTGTGCCATTGATTCGGTGATTTGTTTTATTTCTATGTATGTGGTAGCCTTTGGTTTAAATACAATTGTCATATATCCATGTTTACATTCTTCCATTCGGAATGGTACATAAGTTGGTGAGGATTCCTTTGCTTCTTATTTCTCTATTGGTTAATTAGGGTGGGTGGTCAATGGGGGTATTTGCGTTGATGGAGGATTCTATTTGTAGGGTTGTTTTGGGTGGAGTGGATTGTGGAAAATGTGATTGTGTGGGTATCAATTGAGTGGGGGCTGACTACGGTGGGATCAACTGTGATGTTTATGGTGGGGTTGAATGTGGTGGACCGAACGGTGGAGGGTCATTCTATGTGGGAACCCATTTTTGCTCCTGGTTAATTGGTATTGGATATTGGGGGGCCAAATCTTCAGTTAGGTTGACTTGTTGTGTGCTGAATTAGTTGTTGACCATCGACTTGACTTATTTTCGAGGTCGATTTAGTATCTTTTGGAGTTTGATTGTATTTATCTGTTGATGCTCCTCATGTGTACCCCCATCTGCATCTCTATTTGAATTTGTTTCTCAATGCTTGTTTTGTTTTTCATCACATTCATTATTTTTTCTTTTGCTCGTGCCATTTCCTATGAATAGTCAAGTTAAATACTTGACTCCATTTTTAATTTTCATTTTTTCTCCTGCTGCCTCATGCCTTTGGCACCTTATTTTACCAATGGAAATTTGGAAGCTACCTACTCCATGTATTTATTTATTGATAGATTCTCCTAGTCGACGGGTTCAAAAGTACTAAGAACTATTTACAGCTCTCCTTTAGTCTCTTCACTAGATTCCTCGATATCAATGTTTTGTCTTTTTGGTTTTCCTTGTTGTTGTATTATTTTTTATGAGATCCAATGTGGTCGACTCTATGACACTTGTAAATGTCATTATGTACAACTCTACTTCCCTACCTCCTCTATCTCTCCATATTGCAACATATTGATTATCTATCCACATCACCCCTTGCTAAAGGGAGAACTCTATACTCTATATTTGACTGCCTCAACAAGTTCATGAAAATTTGATCTATTGAGTGGTAGTAGTCCAATTCCTTGGGATATTTGCCTACTCCATGAAGATGCCAAAATATTGTATTATCTAAGTCAAATTGCATGTGGGACATCAATGGCAGTTTTCTCCTTATGTTCTGTGGCACTTACCATCAACGACATGTCATTTTCAGATTTTCAAACCATTGGGTGAACATCTCATTTTGGGTGAGGCTTGATGTTGAGCTTGGAAACTTAGTAGAAAAAAATTGAAGAATTATTATCGATGTTTGAACCCCTGACATGAATACTGCTTCTCCCACTGGTAGAATTCTTGTCATTGTTATCCATATTAATAGGGGCATGAATTGTATTGCTTGTCTTGATTCTTGACACTTCTCACAATTCACCTTGACTATTTTGGCCACAAAATCAACCCAATTTAAAACTTTTCCTTGCTCGAGAATTTGTTGATTCCCTCTAACATGGTGATTTTCACATCCAATGCTCGACCAATGCTTAATAGACAAAGGGAAACTATGATAGTGACCCCTTTTACATTAGGATATTTCAACATACTTATTATCAATCATTTTGAATTATTTTATTGTGGTGTCTCAATACATTCTTCTACTAGTGTTAGTGGTTGAATTGCAATTTCTACTGGTTCATGAGCATCGAGAGCCCAGTTACTCGTCGAAACATGGCATTATTAATATCTACTAGCTCGCCAAGCTAGAGCTTTTCCTGGTGGTATCTACTGACCATAAATCTATCTTCTTGCTCCTTCAACCTGTCAAGACTTGTATTCAAATATGCACCAAGGTACGTCCTAATTCTTGCTTTCTGCAATGTATAACTCTCTATACTCTAGCTTCCATTTGTCATGGCTCGATGCTTGAAATCCTTCCAATGCTTATCTCAATTGTTTTATTCTACCTTAGTGCATTTGACTTCGTCAATTCTTCTTTCTAATTATGTTTGAAGCTTTGTATTTTCTCTTTGCTTATATTGGTTTTCCCCTTCTATTTCTTTGTGAAATATGTCCCTCCTTTCATTTTGGGTGGCATTGTTTATCTTTGGACTACTTCAATAATTGTATATTCCTTCTTCTTCTTGTTTTGTATTATGCTCCTTTGCTAGGCTCATTTTGCACTTAGAAATAATAATTGAATTGTGTTTTCACTATGCATGGCCCAGGAATTTTATGGTTGATTATGGAATGATGGTCTAGAAATACAAGAATGATTTGGTTTGTGCGTGTTAGTTTTGGTACCTCAGAGGTACTCCTGCATTAGGTGCGTAGGTGCACAGGTTTGAGGACAAGGGGATCTCATTAATTACATACAATGGCTTTATAAAAAGTGTTTATAAAGTACTTTATGTTTGACTTTATATTTTTAAAGTGAGATGCACTTTATTAAAGTAAGTTGTACTTTATAAAGTGACATTATGATATAAATTGCACTTTTTATATTTTAGGGTGAAAGTGAATTTTCAAAAAGAAGATTGTTTTAATATAGTTTCACTTAAGTGATTCAAGTGAACTTGAGATTAAAACACATCCCTTGATCTTATGGCCAATATTTAATTTGGGCCATAGCATTCAAAAATACAAAAGGAGTTACCCTAATGAGAAAGATAAAAAGACATTCACGAGACTCATTTGTGTGGCATGAATTACAAGAGATCATTGTTGGAGTGGATCGATTTCCAAGGAGGATCTTGGTGAGGAGTGTGTGAAGCACTTGAGTAAGAGTTAACAATAGACTGAGCATGAGAATGAGAGAGAGGAGCACCCCAAAGTGAGGGCTCAAATTTCTAGAGAAGGTCATCATTTTCTAGAAGAGGAGGGACTCACTAGTTCAGACAGTTAGTGAGCATTCATCCCCAAAAGAAGTCTGAAATTCTGTGCAGACCATACAACAATGTTTTGGCATTATTTTTTAGGTAAAAAAGTGACTCTAAATTCGAGGTGATTGCAACATTTATTGAGAGTCGCACAACAAAGGAGGAGAGGGCCGTACAACAAGTGTTTTGTTGCTGTTAGCACATTTTCTAATGCCTGTAGCAGCCCGTCTATTGGTGTAGAAGTGAAGAGGGTATGTGCACTCAAACGAAGGTGGAAATGTAGCCTGTAAAGTCCATACAATGAGGTTTTACAATGAATATTCCTGTAGCTGACTATGTATGTTTAGGCATGCATCTCGAGGTAGATTTTGTGCACATAAATAAAAGTTATGTTACGATTATTTATGCTCTAATTACTGACTATTGTACCTTAAAAAATTTCTCTCTCATGCTCAATAAAAATTCTCTTATGATTAGTGTTCCCCTTTGGAGTTTTTCCAGGTTCAATTGACCACATTTCCTGTGTCTAATTTTTATAGCAGTATGTTGTTTTACCTTGTTTTCCACTTCTATAAGTGTTTAATTAATAGTATATTAGTCTACAATACATTTATATTTAATGTTTGAGAAAGTACATGTGTTTTACTTACTATTGAAGTATGATATCAATGGTTTATTAAGTGTTTGACGAAATCTATGAGTGAATTTATGCACAGATTTTAAGTTTTTCTATAGTGTGAAGAATAAAGTTGGTAATAATTCGTTTGTGCATATTGTTAGATTGGTAATAATTCCTTTCATGTGGTTTTTAATACCTGAATCGACGTGGATTTGAACATGGATGAGTTTAATTGCTTGCACGAGTGTTGATAATATTTTGAACTGGTTATCGTACTTTGATTTTTGTGTGCTTTTTGGCGTCTTTTTATAGACTCATGTGTTGTTTTATTGATGATTGACCGACTATTTTTTTTTATATTTTCATGTTAGTCATTTATCCTACTAATATCGATGGTCGCAAAATGGAATTTGACGGGTAAATTCCCGTCATGGGTCAATATACCCGTCAAATACAGCTAAGATTTTTCAGAGACCGTCAAAATCCGGCTTAGAATACAGAAAACGTTTCAGATTTTGTTTATTACGGGCAATTTTGACGGGTGTCGGTCATTTGAAATTCCAACACTGGTCGCCATAGTCGATCACTCATTGTCCCCCTTTTTTCTCTTCTTTTTTGTCACTTGAATTAATTTTTGTATCCTACATATATACGATTATACTATTTTTCTTAATAATAAACGATTTGTTTATTCCATGTTTTTATGGATAGTATCATTTTAGTTGCGCACCATTTATCACTTTAGCGAGTAGTTGACCTTGTAATGTTCTTAATTGTACTACCCTGGTCAGTCATATGCTTATGACCACATAAGGTCACAACCATGTTGACTCTTGTTTCCTTGATTTACCTTTTATTTTGTTGTCCTATAGCAGTGCCAAATATACTATGGATATATACTTCTTCCTTAAGTTCCTATCATGCCACACCTTTTGTTGTTGTTTTTTAATTTCTTAATGGTCCAAGGCAATCTATCGTTTCTATTCTAGATTGTGCAACTGGAATATTCGGTCATCTCTTTCTCTCGATGTGCCAAGTCAAAAGACTTTGTCAATATGGTTGGTGTGCTGTTGGAATTGTAAAGGAATGATTTCTTCTTGATCATATACTAGCTTGAATGGTGTTTGGCCTGTCAACCTCTTGTATATTATTTTGTATGCGCATAATACTGTAGGGATCTTATCATCCCAATCATCTAAAATGATGTCACTAATTTTTGTTAATTTCTTATTAAAGCTTCTATAGCTCCATTCAACCAAGGGTGATAAGCACTACTCTTGTGATGATTAATCATGTATTCCTTTAATAAAACTTTAATGGTTTTGTTTATAAAGTGTGTTCCTATATCACTTATCAGGACTAGGGGACACTTAAACCTTGTGATTATGTTTCAATAGATAAATTTCACAGCGACTTCTTTCGTACATGACTCGATTGGTTCATTTTCATACAATTTGTTAGGTACTCAACTATTGTTGTAATGTATCTTTCCCTTGTCCTCCTTGTTTGGGAAATGGTTATGTAAAATCGTTTTCCCATATTTCAAAAGGAAAATTGGGGTTAACGAACACTAACTACATTTCATCTCATTTAAGTGCTTGATCAAGTCACTAACAATTATCACATCAACTTATTGTCATTCGACAATATTTATGTAGGGTAGGCCACCATAGACCATCCTGTAGAATTTTCTTCATTGTAGTGTCAACATGAAAATGGCCTCGTGTAGGTCCTGCATGTGCTTTGTTAATAATGTATTGTTTTTTAGGTTCAAGTATGCATCTTATGACGATATCATCCGGTCCTCTCTTGTATAGATATATGTTGATTATTGTGAAAAGGGTGACATTAATTTCTAGTATCTTTTGTTTTTTCTCTGGCATATCAGTTGGAGTTTTTCCTTATTGGAGAAATCCCACAATGTCAACTAGCTTGGTTGGAGTTGATTCTATTCTAAAAAGGTTAGCATCAGGAAGGTCATATTCAATTCCTATTAGGTCTTCTCTAGTCTCTAATCTCAACAAATGATCTAGTCCTACATTCTTCTTCCCTACGTGGACAATCAATTCAAATTCAAACCCTTGTAGTAATAGTAACCATCAACAAATTTTCCCTTAATGTATCAATTTGTTGACTAGATACCTGAGCACTTGGTAACTAGTATAAAATGGGTTCACTAAGCGGTAGTTTCGATATTTATGCAAAGAAAATACTAGTCCTATAGCTTCTCTTTCTATTGTTGAATAATTTATTGCAACCTTATTCAATTTTTGACTGGCATAAGCAACTAGATGATCAAAATTGTCTTCTCCTAGTTGTGCTAGGACTACCCCAACTTCTACACTTGACACATCAATATGAACATGAATTTTTTTCATTCAATTAGGAAATCATAAAGTTGGCGCTTCAATTATTTTTCTTTTTAATAGTTGGAACGACTCATTAAATTCCTTTGTTTATTTGAATTTTGTATCTATATTTAAGATTTCTTCAATTGGGTAAGGCATATCAAAGTAATGTCTTGTGAACTTTATGTAGTACCATGTACGAACTAGGAATACTTGTATTTTCTTCTAATTAACAAGAGGATTAAAGTCGAGTATTACTTTTATTTTTGTTGCAGCAACTTTTATACCATCCTCGCATATGACATGTCCCAAAAGTACCCTTATGGGTGTTGAAAATATGCATATCTTTATGTTCAGGGATAAATAGATTTTTTGATAGTGTTCAAGCATTAGTTGGAGACACTAGACATGATCCTTCAAAAGGCGGTAGATTATCCAATCATTGAAGTATATTGCCATGGTTTTATACATATATTCTTGGAAAGCTTTAACTACAATAATGGAAAACATGGGAGGTGCATTTTTCAATCCAAATGGCATGATTCTATAAGCAAATGCTTCGAATTTTGTAACAAAGGTTGTCTTAGGTTGATCTTCCTTGGCTATGGCAGCCTAACTAGAGCCTAAAAAACCATTTGTAAAATAACGACATTCATTTCCTGCAACTTCATTTATGATTTCGTCTGCAAATGGGGTGAGAAATGGGTTTGTAAGGGTGAGTTTATTTGATCCTCTAAAATCAACACAAATCCATAGTCTTTTCGGGCCATGTTTCTTAGGTTTGGATGACCATAGGTCTATCCCATTCCAATTGATTGATTAGGTAAGTGATGTCTACTGCTAACATTGGCAATCTCTTTCTTTACAATTTATTTATACTTATGGGCTAGTTTGTATGGTCATTTATTTACTAGTTTTGCATTCAGTATAAGGTCAATTTTCATTTCTCCCATCCCTTCTGTTAATCCTTTAAAGTATTTATAATACCTAGAAAATGCATCATGGTATTCTTAAATTAGATTGGTTATTTCATCTATCTCCAACCATTAGTATCCTATTGATCCGGATTTATGCAGGAACGCAACAGAATACACAAATAACCATACAAACAAATATGCAGCGGAAATTGAACACTTCATTTCATTAATCAAAGGACTGAAACTTGTTTACATACAAAATGGAAATAAACTAGCTAGAGTGTTGGTAGCTTATCTCTGAGAAGAGATGTGGCGGCTACATGCCTCTGAACTCTGTGTTACAATGAGGCTCAAAGGCCTATATATTATTGAGAAACAATGGAAACCCTACACATCCAAAAACCTAACCCTAGGAGGTGAAACGCCAAAATGTGGGCCCCGTTGGGTAACTTGGTACATCAATTTCCCAGGGTCGTAACTTTGGCATACTACCTCCGTTTGACGTGCATGATACATCGTTAGAAAGATATATTCAAGGAATACATCCATAAACAATAGATATCAAGTCTGGAACGAACTCATAATTGCCCAACCATTCGATGCCGAAAAAATGTTGTTCAGGGCCTCAAAACGGCTCTGAAAATTTAGGATCCGAAAATTGCCACAAATAATAAATTGTACTACAATTAAGGAAACTGGAAAACTGAAAGAAACAATGGTGGGGGTCCAAGTGGAATAGGAGGGTGGCCACCAATATCCTCCTATATCACCTATCTAAGCTATTTTTGGTCGATTGTCGTTTGAAATGTCAAATTCCCATATTTTATGTTTTCGTCCATCCATTTTGGTGGTTTTGATTCATCTACATTTCTTTCTCCTTATTTGCATTCGATGAATGCATGTGGGAATTATTTATATTTATCCTCCTTTATGTTGGTTGTCCTTGTTACTAATCGCACTGCTTTAACTTGTAATACCATCGCGTGGTCTCTTTTCCAGCTAAAAATTTTCCCTGGAAGATTTAATGTTTCTGCCTTTATCCTTCTTACAATTATGTGCCTAAGATTTTCTTGGTGATGTATTTTATTTTACAAGTCAAAGTTATTATTATATTGGATAGTTACACTTATTTAGAATCTTTATGTTGGTCATTTGGTTATGTGACAAACCTTTGTATTTCTTATAGTGCGTCTTCTAGTTCCTCTTTTCCAAGTATAAATGAAAAGTTGTTGAAAAAATGACTTTTGGTACTTTCCAATGTTTAGTTTCTCCTTTTACTTCTTCAACCTTGTACCATTCATTGGGTAAGTCATATAAAGTATTAAAAAAACATATGTGGCCATGTTCTTTCATCTTTGTATCCTATTTTGTGCCACTCGTACTCACATCTGTGTATGTGAGCGACTAGGTCTACATTGAGCATATTTTTTTTGATTTGATATTTTCAAGTTAATTTCCACTCAAATATTTCCATAAAATATGTTGATGCAACTATCCACATCTGTAATTATGTTTTATAAGTGTCCCACCATCACTCTACTTGACTCGTAAACATTTGGACCAAGCTTTGTAGATGGCCTAGTTCACCAACATTTTTTGTTACTTGATCAACAAGCATCAATGCTAAATCTCTTTCTTTGTACCTCAGGGACAAGGAACTTGTTGATTTTATATCACATGGTACACGGCTAGGAGATTGAGTCTCTCTTTTTTCATGGATTTGCAAGACCGTAAAGGCAGAGAAACATTGGCGATAACCAATTGTAGGTATTGCTTGTATTGTCCAACAATTTAGAGATTTTGATTCATAATTCTCTATTTTCTAGTCATATAGCTATGTGTTTGAATTTTTTCCGATGGAATCGGGTATCTTGATGCGTAATCTCTCCCTTGTTGTTAGATTTGACCTTGTATTGATCACCTTGAATAACTTGGTATAGTTTTCTTATTTCGAAATCTTTGTCACATGGTTCTATCCATGGTTTTTGTTTCATTAGGTTCAAGGAGTATTATGACTCTTTTCCCCTCTCCTTAAAGTTTTATTCTATTCTTTTTTAGCGATATCGTTGCCTTCCTCTTTCTTCCCCATAATGGACCGACCAAGGCCATATACAAGGTCATCTCATCTACCAAGTTGATGACCTCATAATAAACTATCGTCGACATTCCCACTATACCCGTTCAAGAGTTTTTTAATACTCGAATTGGTTTATAAGGCCTTGGTATGCTAATCTGAGGTGATTCCGAGATCTTACTAGGTTTGGTCGACCCATATTTAACCATGCTTCTCATGGTGGTATGTTCATTTGCGATCCAAAATTGACTACAAATTGTCGAATTTGATAATATTCAATATGCAAATCAACTAAAGGGTCTCAGTGTTCCAAATTTTTTGTTTCCTAATTCATTTGTGATGTAATTTCTGGATTCCTACCATTTTCTTGGTATCATCTTAAAAGACTTAACAACTTGATTAGTCGATCGACTGCTTCTTCTTTAGTTACTAAGTCAAGAAACATTTAGTACAACACTTTTATTTGTATGTTCTTGCATTGCATACTATTCTCGAATGATATCCCTAAATACTTTTAGTGCTTCTTTATATATCTAATTTTGTTTCTTGGGGTTCGAGTAATCTAATTCTTTATTCTTCCTGACTCTTACAATGGGATTTTCCTAAGTGTTGTCATTTCCTCTTATGGCACTAGATCTCGTAATTACTTGTAAATTTTTAGAATTTACATTGTGTACTTTGGGTAGCTTTGTAGTAGGTGGACATTCTTTTTGTTCATAACTTTCCCTAGCATGATTAGGCAATATTCCAATGAATGATCCACTATTCCACATTTTGTATAGAATTTCAAGTTAGTTTTTGTCTTTTAGGGGACAGTCGAGACTAAAGTGCTCGGTTTTGTAGCATATAAAGAAAAGTGATCTTGGTCAACCACCAAAGTGACCTCCTTTGTCATTATTATGCCCCTTTAAGGACCCATGATTTCCATAGCCACCTAAACCACCATATCCTCTTTGGCCATTGTATCCATTGTTTGTTGATTTTGATTGGTTGCTTGAGTATGATATACATTCAATTTGTTTATTGCATTTAGTTGGAATTCAAATGTGTTATGGGATGTTTATTCATAGATAACACACCATTTTCTCTTTTTATTCTTCAAATTGTGAGCAAAATATTGGGCTACATGGTTATTTGGACATTCATAGACAATAACACTTGCCTTAGAATAATAGAGTATACCCCCCTTTAGCCTAACGATTGGATCAAATGATTAAATTAGTATAGGAATGTGCATCATGCAAATTATGCCATAGCCTTGGTCCTCGTCATGCCTCCACCCATTGCAATTTTTTTTGAAGTGTTCCCTCCTCCTCTCCCATCATTCAATATCATGTACGAGCTAAGCAAAATTAAGACTTCTATGCCTCTATTTGAAGTTTTTAAATATCACAATCATAGGAAATAAGTATAATCTCACTTGAGATTCATAGAGGCCACCAATAGATTGACCTCTAAGCCTCCTACCAATAAATATAAGCCTTAATCTAAATATTCAAAGGTTCTGATCATGAGTGATGAAACCCCTTTCTAAGCTGACCTCATAAATATCCAATATGATGCACCAAATATTGTCCTAGAAAACTTACATGATGGGGTTTATCAACTCACACCACCCTTCCATATCACCTTGGAGATTCAAAATATCCACGTTCACAATTGCCTATATGATCTAGTGCCTCCCATTACTTGATTTCCTTAGCTATCATGGAAAAATGATAGCTAATATCTCTTATCATTTAATTTAAAAAGAGTCTAATGCCTTGGTATGATTAATGATATGGTTGTGGGAATGGTTTAGATACCTAGGAAGTATGTAATGATGGATCTTGTCATTGTTGATTGTCCCCCCAGTTATGACATGCTTTTATCTAGACATTGGGGATCCTTGATTGGAGGCAACATTCAATTTGACCTCTCATATGCCACCGTTATATCCATGAGGGGAGGGGGGTAACCCGTAGGTTATATAAGGAACCTCAATGATCTATGTCATCAGTGAACCCCAGATCCCCATTAATTTCCCCTCCTACATCATTAATAGCATGGGTACTTTTATCCTCAATCATCAGCCACTAAACAACATGCAATTGGAAATGTATAGTTGTTGGAAAAGAGGAAGTAAAATACTTCTATTATATGGGTACTATACTTTCATGGAGAATGAAACAGAGAGAGAAATGGAGCTAGTGTACTACTGAAGTCACTTGAAGGAAACTAATTTCCTCATGCATTCAAACTAGATTTTGAATGCATGAATAATATGTCTAAGTATGAAGCACTTATTTTGTGATTGGAAACATCCAAAAATATGGGGGTTAAACAAATTAAAATATTTGAAGATTCTGACGTGATAGTGAGTTAGGTGAAGGAGAAATGACCGATAAGAGCCCCAAGGATGAGGCAATATAAACATGCTATCTTGAACATGTTTGACAGATTATTTAAAGCTATCAATATCACTGCAGTATCCAAAGAACAAAATCACAGAGTTGATAATTTGGAAAAACTAGCAGTTATATTTGTTCCAACTGATTTGGAATGTCTCTCTTATTCATTAAAGTTACCAATAGAGTAGTTTCCCTGGGTTTCAACAAATATTGGTATGTTTTTGAATATGATGACCAAATCAAGAAGTTTTTGAGCTTAATGGATCAATATGCAAATATGCACACAGATTCACAAGGGGAGAATGAATATGAAGAAGGAGGAGACATGAATACGAGATCAAAGGAAGACAAACCCTTTCTTGAAATAATAGGTGGTCCGAGAGTAATATATTTTAGAACATACTATATTCCAAAAGGGGTGGTTCCTCTTGAAAGGTTGTTTGGTTATGATGAATTTCCATCGAAGCTTGAACCCTTTGAGGTGGAGTATTGTAACTTGAGGACTACCTTAGATCCTAGAATGATCAAACTATAGATCCTAGAGTGATAAAACTATATAAGACCCTAACCCAAATTGAGTGGGAGTATTATATAACATTATTTAAACAATTTGAAGGTGTCTTTTGCTTGAGGTATGAGGATTTGAAAACCTACAACTTAGATATTTTCCAAAAATGAGACTCCTCTCAAGGAGAACATCAAATCTTACAAGAAAAAATAAAGACAAGAAAATCCTCTATTCTGGCCCCTAATAGAGAAAGAAGTGGAGAAGTTATGTCAAGCGAAAATTGTCATACATGTTAGATATTCATAGTGGGTGGTTAACCTACTTCTAGTAAAAAACAAGAATGGGGGGATCAAGTTGTGCGTGGAATTCAATAATTTAAACAAAAATTCTTTGAAGGATAATTACTCATTGCCAAAGATGGATCATATGTTGCATAAGGTGGTGAGATCACATAAAATTCCCATGTTTGATGTGTTTCAAGTTACAACCAAGTCGGGATGGATCCTAATGACGTTTTGAAAACCACATTCATCACTGTGAGGGGGACATTCACGCATGAAAGGATGCATTTTGACATGATTAATGTTGGTTCCACTTTTAAAAAGGCCATGGATTTTGTGTTTGTCGATATCAATTATGTTTTCATGGTCATATACTTGGATGATCTGACTATGTACTCTGGAAGAGCAAAAGGTCATGTGCAACACTTGATAAAAGTGTTTGAGAGATGCAACAAATTTGGGATATCTCTCAATCCCAAAAAATAATTCTTTGGGATGGATGAAGGGAATATCTTAGGACACACAGTTTCATTCCAAGGAGTAAATATATATCTTGAGATAGTTGAAACCATTAACATTATTGCTTTCCTAAGGCATGTGAAGGCATTGTAGTCATTTTTTGGTATGATAAATTTATTGAGGAGGTTTATCTCTAACTTTGTTGAAGTAACGAAACACATGAACAAAATGTTAAAGAAGGTCTCTAACATTTTGTGGGATGATGAATCCAAAGGTGCATTTCTAGCTATCAAATAGGCATTGAGGAAGCCCCAATCTTAACTAGTCTTGATTGTTGTAAATATTTCATGACCTTCCCATTTGCCTATGAACATACCCTAGTTGTTGTCTTGCTATAGAAGAATATTGAAGGGTATGAATAACCAATTGTTTTTAAGTAAATCCCTTAGAGATGTAGAGCTAAGTTACAATATCATGGAAAAACACACACCTGCACTAGTCAAAGGGCTTAAGTATTTTAGGAGACACATCTTTAATATCAAATAATTGCCTTTGTCATTCATGTGGAAATAAAAGAGATGTTATGTCAACCACAATAAGATGGAAAGTTGGGAAAATGGATCGCTAAGATACAAGAATTTGACATGGTGATAAATCCAAGCTAATCACTGGTTAAGGACCAACAAAATTGTTGACTGATGCAAATTTACAAGAAGGAGGGGTCCATGCAATGCAGGTTGAGAAAGGAGGAGAGCTAGGTAGTGAGACACATAATTATGTTAAGGGAATTTATCATTAGTCTAACTGGTAGAGGGACATAGTACACTTACTAACAATTTCTAGTTGTCCTCCAGAACTAGACAAGTCTCAAAGGAGGTCCCCAAGAATCGAAAATATGAAGTATTATGTTGTAGGTGTGGATTTGGAATGGAGGAACATTAAGGGAATCTTACTTAAATGCATTTTAGAAGATGAGTCTGAATACTTGCTCAAACACATGCACCAAGGGATTTTCAAAGGTCATTTTATTGCTAGGGCCACAACACATAAAATTCTCATGTATGGGTAAACATAAATTCCCATCCCTTTCCTTGAAATCTATCTAGGTTGGGTCCCCTTTTCAACAATTGGGTATATAGCTCATTGGGAAAAATCATTTCCCATCTAGTGACCAACATAGGTGGATCCTAATGCCACAGACTATTTCACTAAATGGGTAGAAGTTGTCCCTACCAAATAGGCTATAGAGTCGACAATCATTAGTTGGTTTTTGAAGAGAACATCCAATCTAGATTTGGTTGTCCTAAGAACATAGTAGTTAACAATGCCAAAGCCTTTAGCTCCATTAAATTGATCTCTTTCTTCCAACAATATAACATCATCCTCAACAATTCTTCCAATTACTACCCTTAAGGAAATGGACAATTAGAGTCTTCAAAGAAAAACACATGAATATCATAAAGAATACTCTGGCAGAAAATAATAGATCATAGGACTCATAGCTCATGTATGCTTTATGGGAAAATAGGATTTCCATTAACATATCTACATGGAATACACTTTTCCAATTGCTATATATCCTTGACGCAACGCTTCTCATCCAGTTAGAGCTAACATAAATAAAAATATTGCAAGATATGATGGCAGAGCCAAACAAGATCAAAAGAAGGATAAACCAATTGGTAGAGATTCAAGAATATAGAAGTCAGGTCTATCGGGGTTTCAAGGAATATCAAAACAAGATGTGCATCTTGTTTTAAACCAGCGTAGATCCAAATCCTAGGCTCTATCAACCACCGAGAGGGATCAAATCTCCCGAGGTGCAAACCTCGTTTCGGAAAGCTCCTTGAGTGCAATACCTGAGAAGAGGTTTGCACCTCGGGAGATTTGATCCCTCTCAATGGTTGATAGATCCTAGGATATGTAGGCCAAACCTTCACTATTTAATAGATTATCATGTAGTGCACATCTTCACTATTTAATAGATTATCAACTATAGTTCTTCCCTAGCATTGATCACCCAAAAAAAAAATTACACACAAAAGAAGTGTTTCTTCCATGTGATGAAATAAAATAGAAATTCAGTGTATACAATAAACACAAACCCCATATAAATAACCTATGATTAACAATGAAAATAGTCTATATGCAACCTTAATCCTCTAAGCATATCCTTATTGCACATTTTGAAGCTAAGAGCCATGTATAGTAATATTTGCATTAACTATCTCTAATCATTACTTGAGCCATGTAATATTTGCATTAACTATCTCGAGTCATTACTTGAGCCATGTAATATTTGCATTAACTATCTCGAGTCATTACTTGAGCCATGTAATGTTTGCATTAACTATCTCGAGTCATTACTTGAGCCATGTAATATTTGCATTAACTATCTCGAGTCATTCATTCATTGTTTCTTTTTCTGTGTTGCAGGATTCCATATAAGAGGAAAAGTTTAATACACTATCATCTCTCGATGTTTTCTGCTTCTGCTGCTTCTACTATGATGTGATGTCTGTCTATGTAATTTTTATTTATTTACAAGTGTCTAATCTATTCACTGTCATCGTTTTGTACCTTGTCTTTTCTAACTATGTAGGGTGTTGCCGTTGCTGTAAATAATTTGCAATAAAAATACATCCAGAATTATCTTCAACTATGTTGTGTATTGAAATTGAAATTTCAATTTATTAATCAGATTGCTTTGATCTTGTTGATTTTATTTATAACATGATTTCCTTGATGTTGTTTATTTTGTTTATAACATGGTAGTAGGGGTACTGAGAGATTTAACAAAAGTAGTAAAATGATTATTGATGGTTGGCAATATCCACAAGCAGTGCACTGTTTAATAAATCATCAGCTTCCATATCCAATGGCATATATCTGATCACACAACATTATAAGTTTCTGCATATTGCTCAAATATTTCTTTGCAATTACTAACAAATGAATCAATCTGAGCTCCATTTATAGTTCTAAGATTTTATACAAGAAGCATATTACAAATTAGTTGCTTTAAGCTAAACAAACTTTTCGTAGCTGAAATCTTAAGTTCTTGATGGTATATTCATTCCTCACACCCTTTAATTGGATTTAAAGGAAGCAAAGCATGATGAAACATGTTACTTTTTTTCCCTAACCTCTCATAACTTTATTCCTACGCACAGTGGTTTCTCCATGATGCTCATCCTCACATAAGTGAAGTGTTCTAGAGTGCAAGGTTAAAATCTCAAATTTTAGAAAATTATTATTCTAAATTAACGATTTTTGTTCTACCTAATTAATGGTCTGGGATCAGTGTTTGAGTGATTCCTGAAAAGACCAGGCAAAAAAAATCCTTCAAAATTATATTCTTCTTTTTAAATGCAGGGTTTAGTCGATTTCAATGCTTTTATAGAACTCAACACATATATATAAATGCTTTTATAGAACTCGGCACAAATATTGAAATGCTATGCAACTACAGAACGATGCTCAATCCATCACAAACGTAGAAATAATTGTTTAGCTTTTTATGTATCACTTCAAAACACTACTTCAATCTAAGAAAATAATATTCACTATCACTATTATTTTTTTCCTGACATGTTACAAGATCTCTCCCATAATATTCACTATCACTATTATTTTTTGCTGACATGTTACAAACGTTACATCATGTTACAAGATCTCTCCCATAATATTCACTATCACTATTATTTTTTGCCGACATGTTACAAACGTTAGTAACGTTACATCATGTTACAAGATGTCCCCCATACTGGGCTGTAAAGCGCCTCTCGGTGCAAACAATGCCAAATGTGGAAATTTAACCAAAGGAGATATGGTTTTGATGTGGGACAAAAGACGTTAAAACCGTGGAAAATATGGGAAATTTAACAGCTTGTGGGTCGACCGTTTCATCATTAAGGAGAAATTTGGGACAATGTTTGATGTTATTTGTCTATCAAATATGGAGGGACAAACTTTGGACCATCCTCTCAATGGAATATACCTAAATCATTTTATGTCACCATGATATATCTAGTAGAATCATCTTGAATAATAGTCTTTTTACTTTCCTTGCACAATGCATAATTGCCTTTAATTTCACTCTTGTATTTTAACCCTAAGCTCCATCGAGCAATATTTACGAAGTCTGCAATTGAAAATTTTGTGAATAACCTTAGGGGATTTTCACTCCATATCCCAATGGATAAGGAACCGATCTACTCACCCTAGAGAGTTTATTAGATTCTTGGAACCTTAGAGGAAGGAAGTATTCCACAGAGGGAGCTAATGTTGTTCTTCAAACGACCCCCCCCCCCAATTATTACTCAACTTGTTGAAGTCCTCCTACCTTTGAGGAGCACGAGAATGAATCTAGTAATGCATAAAGAAAGCCATATCATCCCATATTGACATATTTAGCCATTTATGCACAATAACATGATCAATAAATTATGAGGAGGGAGCTCTTGCTAACAGTGTAGATCCACCGTCTAGTTGATCAACTCCTCATTCTAACCATTCGTGCAAAGGAATGTGCTTGAGTGGTAACTGACGAGGGTGCCTTGCAAATATCAAGATGCATTATGTAACTCCCCATCCCCAAATACCATCCATTTTATCATTACAAAATGACCAAGATGTACAAAGGAGGAGTACCCCATGAATGACTATGAGCACTGTGCATGTCACCCTCGCCAAATATTAGTCATTCATGCATTACAACTTGATCGAGCGGTAAAAAGGAGGGACCTTGTTATTATCTAACCCAATTCACACACAAACTATCTGTAAGAATAGTAAAAGTAATCCATATTGGATAAAATAAATATATAATAATAATATGAAGATGTTGATAGTATATTGCAATATGCAGGTCTTATATATAACCTATCATGCTTTTTCAAATATAAGGACATATCTATTGACTTTAATTGATTATTACATTAGATTTGTTTATTATTTAT
This sequence comes from Pseudotsuga menziesii, assembly GCA_001517045.1. Lineage (NCBI taxonomy): Eukaryota > Viridiplantae > Streptophyta > Pinopsida > Pinales > Pinaceae > Pseudotsuga > Pseudotsuga menziesii. The sequence continues at coordinate 1,481,048 of LPNX010730020.1, read as the reverse complement.
TAATAATATTATTTATCTATTTATGTACATAATATACCTCCTATGAATGACCATGATGCACCATGTAACTTCCCCTCTCCAAATCTCATCCATTAGCACATCACATCATGATCGAGAAGAAAAAGGGAGGGATCTCACACGAATGACACAACTTTGATCTCCGTGAATGTGCAATTTTTCACGACTAATTGCGCAAGGGGAAGCCACATGTTAGACTACCACCAACAGTATATATCTCACTTCTGTAGATGATTAATGATCTAGGTAAGTAATGAATATTTAATGGATATTCAAGGCCCTTAGATTCCTCCCTTTTCCACCTAAGCCCAAATTTGGGACAAAACCTACCCACCAATAAAACAATGTGTGGGGTAGTCTTGGCCTCGTCAACATGTGATGGCTAATCAGGACATGCAGTGAATTAATAGAGTTTGTGGATGTGACTCTATACAGACAGATTATTGGGTTATTGATGTATCTGATGAATAATAGTCTAGATATATGCTTTGCTGTGAACACCCTTAGTCAGTATCTAGTTAAACCTAGACATGTTCACCTGATAGCTACAAATTATGTGATGAGGTACCTGAAAGGTACGATAGAATTTGGACTATACTATGATGGATATAATGATTACAGACTATATGGTTATACATATGCAGATTGGGCTGGAAGTATCTCAGACAAGAAGAGCACCTCAGGTGGATTATTGTCCAGGATCTGCAATGATATGGTACTTAAGGGAGCTGCTAAAACTCCAGTATGTGAGTATCGATGAGCAATTTGCTAATGTGTTGACCAAGCCTCTGTCTTGAGTAAAGTATGAATACTTCTGTGACAAGCTTGGTGTAGTCTGAAAAGACCTTCCTCGTAGGGAGGAACAATTATGATTATGTTGTAGACTTTCCTCATAGGGAGCATCAATGATGATGATGCTGTAGAATTTCCTCGTAGGGATGAATAATGATGATGATGTTACATAATTTCCTCGCAAGGAGGAACGATGATGATATGGAACCTCCTCTGAAAGGGGATCAGGTTGATGATATAGACCCTCTTCGAAAAGGGGGAGTAGGTTGATGATATGGACCCTCCTCAGAAAGGGGGAGCAGGTTGATGATATGGACCCTCCTCAGAAAGGGGGATCACGTCGGTGATGTGGGCTCTCCTCAAAAGGAGGAGTAGGTCGATGATGTTGCAATGGGATTGTATCATCCCTAGACATTAGTGCTAAAGTGATCTGCAGACTTTTTTCTCTGAGAAGGTGATAGGATTACATCATCATTGGACTTATGTCCTAAAGTGAGAGGGATTAACCATCCTGTAAGTGGTTCAAGATTGCATCATCCTTGGACTTATGTACTAAATTTATAGGGATTGACCATCCTGTAAGTGGATAAGGATTGCATCATCCTTGGACTTATGTCTAAAGTGAGAGGGATTGACCATCCCATAAGTGGATCATGATTGCATCATCCTTGGACTTATGTCCTAAAGTGATAGGGATTGACCATCCCGTAAGTGGCTCAGGATTTCATCATCCTTGGACTTATGTACTAATGTGTGAGGGATTGACCATCCTGTAAGTGGGTCAGGATTGCATCGTCCTTGGACCTCTGTCCAAAAGTGATAGGGATTGATCATCCCGTAATTGGATCATGTGTGTTGCAAGTTACGATGATGTTTTTGACTGAGAGATAAAGTACAGGTGCATATGATGAAAGTGTTGATCGAAATATCAAGTATGGCTGCATAAGATGATGTGGATCGAGTGATTGAGTGCTGCAAAGGATCAAGTGATTGAGTGCTGCAAAGGATCGAGTGATCGAGTGCTGCACAGGATCAAGTGATTGAGTGCTGCAAAGGATCGAATGATCAAATGCTACAAAGGATCGAGTGCTGCAGAGAATCGAGTGGTCTAGTACAGTAGAGGATCAAGTGATCGAGTGCTGCAGAAGATGAAGATCAAAGATGAAGACTTAGTGCTATAGAAGATGAGTTTCCAGTACTGAAGATGTTGAAGATGTTCCAGTAACTTTTCCAGTTGCTGATGATTATTAAAAACTTCAAACGACATATAGATGTATCACCTTGATGTTGCAGGTGCTCTATCTCTGTGCTCCTACATGTGATGTTGTTGTTGTCAGTATAATACTCTTCTCATTAAGGGGGAGTGTTGAAATATTGTAACTTCAAAGAATATTGTAAATGTAACCTATGGGATATGTTTTATTCCTCCGCCGGTATGTTACTATAGTATTTGGTCATCAAAGAGTCATGAGGTAAAACCTCCGTTTTAATTTGAGTCAATAGAACCCTCCTGAATATAATATAATATTGTTTTGTGTCTTCCTAGGTGAAGTCATCCCAGCAAGTTTGTTAGGGAAAAAGTCAAGTGGAAGAAAGAGTATAAATAGAGGATGTGTGTTCCTCATTTGATACACACACACTCACTTGTTTATAGCGCATAGGAGAGAGAGAGAGAAATATTTGCAAGGAGAAGGAACATGTTTGGGTATTTTCTTGTTATTTTGATACATCTATATAGAGGAAGTTTTGTTGGGTTTTCTTCCCCATGAGGGTTTCCCAGGATAAATCTTTGTGTTCTTTTGTGTGGCTGCACTTGTATTTCTTTCAGTGTTCCTTTTGTATATGGTTATGATTTTATGATGCTAAATGTTATTAGATATTGTATAACCATTAAAAAATTAACATAAAATAATGAAAGGTTCATTAAAGATTAGGAAGAAAATAACTGATTGAATGCAACCATGTTTCAAAGTTTAACATACATAAGTAGGAGAATACACCATGGAAAGAAATCAAACAATGGTGATAAGAGTGGAAATATCTTTAGGACACATTCTCATAAGGCCTCACTTGGTACAAGAAAAAAATCCATAGATATGACATATACACCAACATAATTCTCTGCTAATGAGCCATCTAATTTTGAGGACTCAATCAACAATTCTAGCTCTTCATCTCACACGAATAAGAGAAAGAGGCCCTTCAGGGACAACTAACACATATAATTTTGGAAGAAAAAACATTTTATATTTGATGGTGAAGTATAATTTGGACAAGAATTTGAGACTTGGCTTCTTGGGATGAGGACAATTTTCCAAGTCGATGATTACTCTGGAAACATGAAGGCTAGAGTGGCCATATTTAATTTAAATGACAAAGCATCAATTTGGTGGGACCACCTTAGGAAATTTAAGAAGATCATTGAAAGAAAGATTGTTTGGAAGTAGTTCGTGAAGCATTTAAGTAGAAGTACCTCTTTGATAGGTACTATGATGATAAAATCAAAGAATTCCATGAGTTAAAGTTGGGGCAAATGCCCATGGATGTATATGCAAATAAATTCTTGGAGTTGTTGAGATATGTTAAATACATTAGATATGATAAGGTTAAAATTCAACACTTTTTGAGTGTATTAAGTGTCACATAGGGACATAATTGATTTTGATGAACCCCAAAATCTAGATGCTACTATTAGGAAGGCTAAGTACTATTATGATCAAAACAAAATCAAGACAAAATCCCATAAGGGATGGAAGGAAAATGAGGATAAGTTTGATCAAAGAAAGAAATGATCCAAGCCTCTTCATTTCGGAAATCAATAAAATAAACTAGCATAGGATGAGGCTAAGCCAACTAGAATTACAGGAGAGAAGCCAAGGGAGCCCATTCAATGTTGGGGGTTGGGGGTTTGGTGAATCTCACTTGTTTAGAAATTGTTGACATTGGATTGGGAGTTCCAAGCATGTTTCAAAACATTCAAGAAGATACAACTATTGTGGATGCAACAAGGGTTGTCCTTGACATCTATACTACACTATAGGATCTCGAAGTAAACCACCATTCACCTATGGTTGAGGTTGAATTTTAAAATTACTAGAAATCTATTTCTATTATAATTAACCTTGGATCTAGTCATAGTTATGTTACTCGTATAATTGTTGGATTTTTTCTATTGAGAAGATATATTATAGTAAATTAGAGTTGGTCCAACTAGCCACTAGAACCTCTGAAAAAGGTTGGTGAAGTGGTGGAGAAATGTCCATCAGAGATGTATGGACTCTTCACATGGGAAAATATGAATATTTTTCCACTTGTTTATTATGATGTATTCATTGGAATGGATTGTTTGGAAGCACAACAAGTTAAAATTGATTGCTATTTTTTTTGAATGCATTGGTGAAGAAACAAACCCAAGGATAGTAAAGGGAATTCCAAAGATAATTTATGTTAAGTAGGTTTCAACCTTTTATATGAAGAAGTATTCTAGAAAAGGTTGTCAATTATATGTAGCCCATGTATTAGACATAGCCAAAGATGAAGTACCAAGAGGGAGGACTATCATGTCTTACAAGAATTCAATGATGTGTTCCTTGATGAAGTGCCATGAATTCCTTCAAAGAGGGATACTAATTTCACAATTGATCTTATTCTAGGAATTGCACCAGTGTCCAAGAATTCTTATCGGAATGACTACCCCAAAATTATTAGAGATGAAAATTCAATTATAAAAGTTATTGGAAAAGAATGCATTTGTCTAAGTGTGTCTCCATGGGAAGCACCAATGCTATTTATGAAAAATAAGGTTGGAACCCTCATGTCTTGTATAAATTACAAGTAGATGAGTAAGGTTACGATGAAGGAAAATTCCTTTACCTTGAATTGATCATGTCTTTGACTAAGTGAGAGGAGTAACGATATTTTCAAAGATTGATTTTGGGTCTGGTAACCATCAAGTCAAAATCAAGGAAGACTATATCCACAAAACAACCTTTAGAAAAATGTATGGACACTATGAGTTTGTGATGGTTCCATTCAATCTCACTTATGCATTATCTAAATGTATGTGATCCATAAAATGCCATATTCTGGAGATCCATGCTAGCAAAAAATGGTTTCTATAGCAAGGAAGAAATGTTTTTGGTTTGGAGTGAAGAAATATATATTCGAATACATTTCTAGATGTATGAAATGTCAGCAAGTTAAGGCTAAACATCAACACCTAGTAGGTTAATTGTAGCATTTTCCAATTCTAGAATGGAAATGGGAAGTAGTGACTATGCATTTTATTATTGGGTTACCAACTATTTCAAGAAAGCATGATTCTATCATGGTTGTGGTGGATAAATTATCTAAGGTAACACATTTTTTTCACGTTAAATCCAATCACAATAATGTTGATATAAAAATAATATATATGAATGAAATATTTAGATTGCATGGGCTACCCAAATAAATTGTATCTAATAGAGATACCAAGTTTACATCTAACTTTTGGAGAGTCCTTTTTGCAGATTTGGGTAAACAATTGAATTTTAGTGCTGCTTACCATCCACAAAGAGATGGAAAAAATGAAAGAGTAAATCAAGTGATTGAATGCATGCTTCACGTGTATGTGATGAATAAACCATCCAAGTGGGAGGAATATCTACACTTGGTAGATTTTTTCATATAACACTAAGCATCAAGCATGATTCAAAATGAGTCCATTTGAATTTTTTTATGGTAGAATATGTAGGAAAATAGTGAGTTGGAATAATCCAGTGAACGAAATTGTGCTTGTGATACAAATTCATAAAGAAATGGAGCAAGAAGTTACAAAAATTAGGTATAATTTGAAGGTAACCCAAGAGATTGATTTACATGAGATTCTTTACAAGCATACAACAGGTTGGAATCTTTCTATACATACTAAAGATAACTATAAGGGATGAGTGCTCTGATTATCTATTTAGTAGAGAAAGCACATGCCTTCCTTGTGTTGTAATAGGTAGTAGAAAATAGTTCCATGTTTATGATGGATAAACGAGAGTCTTGTAGTGCTACATGGTAAGAAGGGTGTCTAAACTTGAGAGAAAATGAGTTGAGTTGAGAGAGAGCGAAGCCTATATCTATTTCCTTCATTTTAATGGTATCAAATCCTAGCTAGGGGTGGTATATGTAATTGATACCTATGATTAGGCGGAAAATGGCTCTCAGCACAACTAGTTTCTTAGATCTTCTTCAATTAAAAGATAAGTGTTCGTTGTTGTCTATGATATGAAATTTATGTTTATCTTATGTTATGAAATTTGTATTGTTATGCATGGTGTGTGCGTGTGCATGCGCATGTGTGTGCGTGTGCGTGTGNGCGCGCGCGCGCGTGTGTGTGTGTGCGTGTGTGTGTGTGAATTTGTTGCTGATTCCGCTGCATTTTATATTTATGCTCTTGCACACAAATTTCTTGATTTATGTTACTCATTGGAGGATTAAATTAGTTTTGAATTCGATTATGGTATCAATGGGGAGAAATTTGAAATAATGGAATTCATAGCAACCCATTTCGTGGTTAGAATGATGGGTGTAGATGATACAATGGTTACTTCAATGTTGGGGATGTGGAGAGGAGCATATGCTTAGAAATTGTCCACATCGAAATGGGAGTGCAAAGAATGTTCACAACATCCAAGAAGCAGAAACTATGGGTTAGTGGCAAGGACTGTCCCTAGAATATATGCATCCCTAGAGGACTGCTAAGAATACCATTAGCCAAATGTGGTTGAAGTTGAAGGTAAGATTACTAAGAAACCTATTTATATTTTGATTGGCCCCATATCTACTCATAGTTTTATAACTCTTAAAACTATTGATATTTGTGCTTTTAAGAAATCAAAGCGTAATAAATCATGGTTGGTCCAAGTAGACATGAAAACCAAAAGGAAAGTTAGTGAAATGGTGGAGAAATGTCCATTGGAAATGGATTGGTTGTTCACTGGTGCAAATATGAATATTTTGCCACTTGGTTCCTATGATATTATCATTGGAATATACTGGTTGGAAGCACACAGAGTTAAAATCAGTGATTGCTATAACAAGACTTTTGAATGCATTGCTAAAGATAGAAACCCAAGGGTTGTAAAGGTAATTTAAAGGTAGTTTCTATTAGGAATATTTCAACCATGAAACTAAAGAAAATCTATAATAAAGGTTTCCAATTGTATGTAGCCCATGTTTTGGATAAAACAAAAAAATAAATTCACAAGTTGGAGGACTATCATGTGTTGCAAGAATTTAGGGATATGTTCCTTGATGAAGTTCTAGCACTCCCTCCAAAGAGGGACATTGGTTTTGCAATCAAACTTGTGCCAGGAGTTGCATCAGTTTCCAAGACACCTTACATAATGCACACACCATAATTATTAGAGCTAAAAATGCAATTGCAATAATTGTTGGAAAAGATGTACATTCACCCACGTATGTCTCCATTGGGAGCACTGATACTATTTGTGAAAAAGAAAGATAGAACGCTCAAGTTATGTATTGATTACATACAACTAAATAAAGTAATAGTTAATAACAAATACACTTTGCCTCGAATTGATGACCTTTTTGATCAAATGAGAGTGGAAAAGGTATTTGCAAAAATTGACTTGAGATTTGGTTACCATCATGTGAGAATTAAGGAATAATACATCACAAGGCAACCTTTAGGGAAATTTATGAGCAGTATGAGTTTGTGGTGGTTCCATTTGGTCTCACCAATGCTCCAAATACCTTCATGTGTCTCATGAATAATGTTTTCAATAGGTATTTAGTCAAGTTTGTTCTTGTTTTCCTAGATGAAATTCTTATCTATTCTAAGAATGAAGAGGAGCATGAAGAACATTTGAGAATGGATTTGCATTTTCTAAGAGAGACTAATTTGTATGCAAATCTAAGCAAATGTGATTTCTATAAAAACAAAATTTATATTTGGGTCACATTATTTCAAAGGAAGGAATATCAGTTGATCTGGAAAAGATTGAAGCCATCATGAATTGTCCAAATCTAAGGAATGTGATAGATGTGATATTTTTTATGGGTATTACTGGTTATTATAGAAGGTTCATTGAAGTATCTCTAAGGTAACACACGCGATCACTTCTTTGCAAAAGAAGGGAATAAAAATTGAGTGGACACAAGAATGTGAAGAAATATTCCACCTGTTGAAGAAGCTTCTTACAAGTCTCCAATTCTAAAAATTGCAAACTCAGAAAATGATTTTGTTGTGTGTATGAATTCATGTAATTAGGGACTTACAAGAGTTCTTATGAAAGACAATCATGTGGTGTGTTATGAGTCTAGAAAGTTGAAAGACCATGAAAAGAGTTACGATACCCATGATTTGGAACTTGCATCAATAGTGTGCACTTTGAAAATGTGGAGACATTATTTAATGGAAAGAAAATTTAAGCTAAGGACATATCACTGTGGTATGAAATATTTATTTGAGTAACTAACATTAAATGCCAGGCAAGCTAGGTGGTTGGAATTTTTATTTGAAGTTGATTTTTAGATTAAACACATAAAGGGGAAATAAAATAAAGTGACTGATGCAGTGTTACACCAAAATATTGGGATTTTTCCTAAATCCCTAGAGTACATATGCCAAAGGACTTTTTGAAGGGATTTTGCCTTGTTATAAGCTCATTTCTAGGAGCACCGACACACCTTTCCTCTTGAAATAAGGCACCAACATAGGCTGACGTTGGTTGATAGTAGACAAAAGGTGTCAGTGACACTCCTTGCCTTTGTCCAAGGAGTGTTGTTCATTCCTGACTCCTCTTGCTAGTGTGCAAATATCATTGGTGATCAATAAAAGGAAAAAATGAGAGTTTCGAGTGCCTTCTAGAAGAAATCTAGTGTGGAGGTTATCCCAACCGATTATATTAGGTGGCTATTGAGCCCATTACCCCTATGGATGATCCCTCAACTTCCTCCAAGACAATATCAACCCATTTTATCCCCCTTTTGGCCTATAAATGTATGATTACCTTCATGGTTTGAGGGAGGACTAAGAAAGCACCTTTACGCTATTGAAATTATTCTAGGAATGAGAGGCAAAGAGATTGAAGTTTGAGGGTGAAAGACTTGTGGGGAGAATCCCAAAATTAAGGCAATTTATTTGTAATTCTTTCCTCATTCACATTTATACAAATATGTTTTTTTGTTTCCCATAAATAATGTATGTTATTTATTTATTTTCTCCTTATCATTAGCATAGATTTATAAAATTATCTTGTTTCTTTTATTCTTGTTTCTTGTCCTTTGTATCTTTTGTATGTATCTCTTCTTCATGGTTGGATTACAAAAAGATTTGAGAAGTCAAGGATAACCCTTAGAAAAAGGTACAAAAGCTTTATATTCAAGTAGTTTGATGACCTAGGGAAAGGTTGTATAGTTGTACTTGTTTTCTTCTAGATCTAAACCATTTAGACTAGGGAAACAATTTTTGTACGCACTAACCACATTTTTTTGGTAACTTGCACTTAGTAGAAAAGTAAATTCAATTCATGTGGAAGCCATTAGTACCTACCAATTAGATTTGAGGTAGCATATTGCTAATTATATTGCTGAAGATGAACTATATGTGCAAATAAAATTCAAATTACAATAACACAATTTAGAAAAGAGGTATGATGGTTATCATTTGGAAGATGATAGACTTCTTATTTATAAAATCATAATTTATATTTCAAATGTTGCTGACTTGGAGATTCATTATGGGTGAAATCCATAAAATGCCATATTTCGGTCACCTAGGATACTAGAAAATTATTTATACAACCAGAAAGAAATATTTTTCGTTGGGAATGAAAAAGGACATTGGTGAGTATATTTATAAGTGTATGAAATGTTAGCATGTGAAAGTTGAGCATAAATAACCAACATGTTTATTATATCCTTTTCCAATTCCAGAATGGAAATGGGAAGTGATTTCCATGGATTTTATTATGGGTTTTCCAATGATAGTGAGACAACATGACTCCATCATGGTGGTGGTGGAAAAATTAACAAAGGAATCACATTTTATACCAATAAAATACACATATAAAATGGATTCCATTGCAAATATTTTCATGAAGAAAATTTTCAGGTTTCATGGGTTGCCTAAGGCAATAATTTCAAACAAGGATACCAAGTTCACTTCAAATTTCTGGAAAAATATTTTTACAGATTTGGGTACACAATTGAAATTTAACACTGCCTACCATCCACAAACATATGTACACACAGAAAGAGTAAATCAAGTCCTTGTATACATGCTTCACATGTATGTGATGGACAAACCATCCAAGTGGGAGGCTTATCTGCACTTTGTAGAGTTTGCATATAACAATTGGTAACACACATCATTAGGAATGCATCCATTTTAAGCTTTATATGGTAGTAAGTGCAGGAATCTAGTTAATTGGGATAATCTTGTGAACATAATTGTACTTGGGATAGAATTTCTTAAGGAAATGGAACAAGAGGATGCAAAGATTAGGAAAAAAATAAAGGCAACTCAAGATAGACATAAAATCTATGCAGATAAGAATAGAGTGCATAAGGAATTTAGTGTTGGGGATCATGTTTACCTCAAAGTGAGGCCAATGAAGAGTTCCTTGAAGCTTAGAAGTCGTGTCAAGATATCACCAAGATATTGTGGGCCATTTGAAGTGATTGAGAGGATAGGTCTAGTTGCATATAGAATTACATTGCTTGCAAACACTAGAGATTATAATGTTTTTCATGTTTCTTTGCTTAATAAATATGTACATGATCATAACCATGTGATTGATTGGGATGTGATCTAGGTGGAACCCAAGGGAGAGTTCCAAATTGATATGGAATTGAGCCATTGGATAGGTAAAGGTGTAGTGGAAACACATTGGTACCGATGAGGCTACATGGGGGTTGGAGGATGCCATGAGGGAGGCATATCCATTTTTGTTCTAATTTTGAGAAAACACCGAGGACAATGTTATTCTAAGGGGGAGGGTTTATAATCCCCTCAATTTTGACTTGGAATGTATTTAATCAAAATTATGTAAATGATGTAAATATGATAGTACAAATTCCTGGTGTATAGATCAAGGCCAAGGCTCGACTAGTGAATAACTAGGCATGTATGATGTAAATATTTTTATTTGGATCGTATGGTTGGCTTGTCATGCTAACTTGAACTGTATGTAAATATTACGTTGAATAAATAATAAAATAGTCCAAGATGGTTGTGTAAAGAGCACTAGAGGGGCTATGATTTCACCAATAGGGAAGAGGAAGGGGGCTTGTGGGAGACTAAGTCCTTGTTGCCAAGTGTTAACCTTAGAACTCATCCAAACTTTGCCATGAGATTTAAAGGATCCAATCACCTTTTGACTATTTCCAATCATTAAATGCATGTATGAAGTTGATGGGAGAAGTCACCTCATGCAATTATTGAAGCAAGAGGGTGAATGCACTTTTGTGACTATTCTGTAAAATGTTAGAAGTGAGTTTGCAGCTATCAGGAGTCCTCTTTTATGATAAGAATCTATGTCAGTTATATTTTCATCATTATCTCTTATATTATGGAGTCAACACTCATTCTCTCATTCTCTCATGCAAATATACACACTAAAAGGAAAATATCCTATAGCAGAGATCATAACAGATGCTCCTCTAAAAAAGATCAAATATCTGTTTATAGAGGAGGTCATCAGTGGAGGTGCATGGCCACAGGTTGTAGCAAACATTTGTTTTCTTGATGCATTTCTAATGAAAACACCCATCGTGTCTCCAACAAAAAAGCATTGGGGCCACCAAAACAACCATGTTGCATCATGAAAAAACATCAATTATAAATAATAATTTATGCGAGAAGTGCATAATTTTTCTAAGACTGTAGCGATGTATTTTTGTAAATGTAATGCATTGGTGCATTATGTTTTTTAAACCAAATAATTTAATAAACCACGTTATTATGCATCCAATATGAATAAATGCATCGAGTTATTTTTATTAAAAAACACATTTTATTTTATTTAAAACCCTAAACCCGTGTCATTCATTATTAATAAATTCCCTAGTGTGTTTCATATTAGAAAATGCATTGGTTCATATTTGTTAAAATTTAAAATTTAAAAATATTAAATTTGATTTAAAAACTTACAGGCAGTGCGGTGTAAATCCACCGCACCGGTACGTTCCCCTGTCGAGCACACATGAATAAGGTTTTATGAAAAAAAATTACCGCGCCATCAAAATCATTTCTACCCCTCTACAATGCGTCTCAACCATTTGCATCGGTGCCGTTCATAACCCACCTAGACACCATACTACCAATGTTCATTCCACCTCCTATTGACACATTTCTCATTCTTATTGTCTACTGTCTTGAGTTTGAATTTTTCCAAATGATGGGTGGAAATTCAAATTCTCCATAAATAGTCAGGATGCCTCCCTAATGAACAATTCAATATGTAATTTAATTCTTGAAAATTTATTTTTTAAGCGGATTAATGTTTTAAATATAGCCATAATTTGCAATTAAAAAAAAACTTATGCAGTGCGTTCTAGCCGTTTAGTTCGTATCGAACATCGATGCACTATGTAATTTGTTACAAGGTGCACCTCCTGAGGGGCGAGCTAGATGGTTGGAACACACCACATTATTGGTGTGCTACAATTTCATAGCGCACTGCCATAACATAAATTGTAATTTAAAAACTGTAAAAAATAATCAGTGCGTTCATTACACATAAATGCAATGGTGTTTTGGTGCCCTTGTATTGAATGCACAAGTAAAGATTACCATGAAAAATTGAAAAAACAACTTATACGGTCTATCTAATGAGCATCAACATACTAGTTTTCGGTGTTATAACATCTGTTAGTAGCACCATGAACACATTCCCCATCAAGCATAAATTAAATAAACCATGGTACTTTTACACCAAATCATCACACTTTAAACAATGCGTTTACATGGTATAAACACAACGATGACGGGAATTTTAAATTTTCACAGAACTAAAAAATTATAATTCATCAGTCCTTCTGGTTATCGTCAAAATACCAATATTTAGTGATCTGACGCGTTGTAGGTGCACCGATGACACATTTCTTATCGATTATAAAATGAAATAAACTCAATGCTTGTAATGAAAGTAAGCACATCGGTTACTATACATTTATGTGTTAGGAAAGCACCAATTCATACACATTAGAAATTTATCATTACATAAAAAAACAAAATTCAACGGTGCTCCTAGTTCATGTTAACACATTGATACTCGGTGCTTTGCTGTTCCATAGGCGCACCGTTGAAGCAAGTTTGATAACGCACTAATGTCTGTATATTATAGTGCACTAGCTTGATAATAAAATTATAAATTTATGGAAATATATTAGCCGTGCATTTTGTTAGTATAGTGCACTGTCCATGGTGCATTAAATATAAAGCCGCAATGGTGATAATGCGTTATGTTTATATAAACACATCGATGACGATGTGTTATATTTATATAAGTGCACTGTTAGTCATTTTTTTGCAAAAAAAATAAAATTTTCTATTAATACATATAATTATCATATAATTTTTTTAAATGTATTTTGATGAGACTAATTGATTTTATATACGAAACAAAGACGTGAGCATTGCAAGGCCAGGAAACAAAAGAAGCTCAAGTTGAGCAGTATAAGTTTCGGAGAGAGTGGGATGCCAGAGATAAGGAGAGATATTTATACCCTCGTACCATTACTCCAAATATGAGACACATATTGAGAGTTGTCATCCTCCTCAAGTTCTATGAGGAGGCCACATCTCTTAAGGGGAAAACTACATTCCTCACCCAGTTGATCGCACACTGGGATAATCATAGGAAGTTCGAGTTGGTCCCGATCCATGGTTCGACCTATTGAGGAGGACATATATTTTATTAAAGGTCTCTCTAGGAGAGGTGTGGAATTTCCTCACTTCCCTGAGGTCCCAAATAGAGTTGTAGCATCGAATCAACCAATAGATGTTCAGAGATACGTTGATTCCAACATCGTCGACCCTGCTCAATTTTAGATCAGCAGTGGAAAACTCTCCATTGTTGCTTTTGGTAGAGAGGATGTTAGGTGCCTCTATTCGTTAGCGATGACCATTGCGCATATCACCAACGATGGCAAACACATTAAATGCTCTCTATTATATTATGCTGATTCTTTAGTGCATGAACCTAGATGCAATAGGTGGTCTACTATATTTTTATGACAATTTGGTATGCTCTTAGTCGATGTCTTGCATCTATTAGTGGGAGGGAGAACTTCCATTTTGATTCATAGTTGTTTTGTTTATTTTTTGAGATATTTCCATCCACTAGTCCATATTTTGACCGACACCCTCCTAGGTTGATGATAGATGTATATATGTGCATGTGGGGGAAGATGATTCCCAAGAGGGGGCAACCTGAATTTTCGACGAGGATCACCACATATGTGATTGAGATGCTAGGTAGCGAGGACCTGCCTATATTAGACATGGTTCCATATCCATATGGAAGATTGGATTGGAGAGGGTGTCCCAACATCTTATTCACTTAGGATGAGGCAACATATGACATAGGTAAAGTTAGTGTTATGTTTGAATTAATCTAGTTACATTTTATTATTTTTATAATTAATGAAAATGAAATATATTTTAAATTGTTATATTGAATTCATGTTTAATGAAATTGTCTAATTATTATTATATACTACAAATTTTACATATGTTGGGACATTTGATAGCGATGTGTTGCCTCCTTGGATTCAGGATGAGGAGGATATGAATATAGATGTAGGTAATATTGAGCCACCTCGTTTATAAAGACATGTACTTTGACACAAGTAATATGAGAGGTACCAAAAGGACATTGCAGACATGCTAGTTATGTTGTTGGCAGATCAAGGGGTTCAACTTGTATGATGAGGTTCATTATGAGGGACCCTCGCTACGTAGAGTTATGAAGGATGCTTCCTTGTGATACGAGGATCTTGATGCATCTAATTATTAGTGATTGCAATATTTTAGATGGTATCCCTAATGGTAGTTCATCATTAGATGAGGGTATAGATCCTCAACCTGCTAGTCCACCTCCTTCTCCATTAGCTGCTTCTCCTGGTAGCACAACCTCCACATCCACTGCACCTCCTCCTCCTCCACCTTCGAAATCTCATCCACCTCCTCCACCACCACGTCATCCTCCTCCACCCCATTCATCATATAGTCCTCTACTCCTACTCAACCTTCCTCTCTATCCTACTTCATCATCTCCTCTACTCCTGCATGACCTTCCTACCAATCCTACTTCATCATATCCTCTACTTTTGCTCAACTGGCCCTTCAATCCTACTCATTGTCTTGACCATTAACCATTTCCTACTTCACTTGTTTCTATTTTAGATATGCTAATAGGGGGCCATACACTTCAGCTTGATGTACCTATCCCTCCTGCTCTCCGATCTCTTTTGCTTTTTGGTATAAGTATTGATGCCTTTGGCTGTATTGGTGGAGGTTTCAATGCCTTTGGATCTGTTGGAAGAGGTGTTGATATTGGCTCTATCTCTATTGGTGGAGGTGATGATGCATATAACTTTGGTCGAAGAGATACTGATGATGCCTTTGCCGGAGGAGGTGGATTAGATAGGTCATAACAGTTATTGGACTGGAGATATATTATAGTTGGCATATTGTATCATGAATTTGATGATATATATATATATATTGCATTTTTCATGTTTATGTTGATGTTTATTTATATGTTGATGGTGATGTGTTTTATGTTTGTTAGATGGTGAAAATGATAATGATGATGACATGTTTATGGTTATGTGGTGAAAATGATGATCATGGAATGTCTATGTCTATGTTTATTATAAGATATGTATGTTGGATGTATATGTTAGCCACTGAATATGTGACATAATGTTTATGATGGTATGTTCATGCATATTTTTTGTCTTATGTTAATGATGGTAAGATGGTGCTTATTTTTATGTTTTTTAGATGTTGACAATGATAATAATGGTATGTTTATGTTTATGTCATTAAATTGAGGATGATGCATGTACATTTTTGTTTAAACTTATGGCTATGTTTATGTTTATGTTTATGATGGTATGCTCATGATGTTTATGTTTGTTAGGTGTTGAAAATGATGATGATCATATGCTTATGTAAAATAAATTTGTACAATTCAAAATCATGTGGGTCTTTATATCGCTAAGTATTAATTTAGTCGATAAAAGCATCACAATTTGCATTGTAAATTATGATATAAAACAAGTTGTTGTATGACTTAACAAGTTTGCAAAGCATTAGAACTTTGTAAATGAAGTTATTAGGTTTTCAATTTTGGTCAATATTTTAGCATTCTTTCGACCATTTTTCATATGAAGTAATTTCAACCTAAATTTTATAAACAATTTGAAGTATGGTTTCATATATAGGTTGATATATTGGTTAGAAAATGAATTTGAAGTATGGTTGGTTGTAAGGTCATCATAAATGTGAAAATATGGATTGGAGTAATGGTCATTGAAAATGTTGAAAATCAATGTTTCATTACTTAACTTCTTCTTCTTTTTTTATTTTTTATTTTTTTAAGGGGTACTGGGGGAATCGGTAACCGGGCGGTTTTGGTACTCGCGTGACATGGGGTCCATTCCCATCGGCTGCCACTATAACCCCAGGTGCGTCCACACAGCCCACAAGCATGGGGCACAGATAAGTCGGGGTGAGATTTGAACTTGAGACCTCCTTTACAACATTCCTTCATTTACACGGCACTTGACAGTCAGTCTACACCCCTGTGGGCCTGTTTCATTAATTAACTTAATATATGTTAATTTTTTATTTTATTTTTACATAATATAATTGAATTAAATATTTTCTTATAAATTTTATATTGATAATGGATGAAGTTGTGGCAACTCTACGATTTATGATTGATGTAGAATTTGTCAAAGTATCATGATTATAATTTTTTTTTAGTTTGTCATAGTATTATTTATGTAATGATAATTTTTTTTATTTGGTGTTCATATTGTTCTTATATAATTTCTATGGATATTAAAGTTTATTGTAATTTTCTTAATATTATAGTAATATTTGTCATAATATTATACTTATATAATAATATATTTGTTTTTGTTGCAACTTTATGTAGAGCATTACGAAATACTATATAATGATTTTTAATAAGGAAATTAACTCTTCATCTTATAATATTGTGTATAACGTAATTATTCAAATGATAAACGTAAATCAATCACGTTTGATAAGTCTAACCAAACATCATACCAAAAAGTCAAGTATTACTATGTAAAATTATTATATTACATGAATATGAACATGACAAAAAAATAAATATGAACATCAATACGACCTATGAATGTATCATTCAATATTTTTATTTTTTTGACAATAACTCACTTTAAAATGACAAAATCAAAGCTCTAATAGGAAGAAAGACAGATACTTAATTAAAAGAACAACATCTTCTTTCAATTGTAAAGCCAAAAGTTGCATTCTCCAAACTTATTATTATTAATCATGATCTTCATTATATAATATAATACTAGTCCACATCAAGGAACACATTTTATAATCTCTAAAAATGAGGTTTAAATCTAGCCAGTGTTCAAAGAATTGGAATTATTTCCAATATTGACAGTTATCTACTTTTCCATTAAATTCGATTGTAGAAGATGATAAAAGGGAGTTGAATCACGTTCCCAATACCCATGCTAACCAAGGTCAAATGATGGAATAACCCATCAACAATGAAACTTGAAACACATATCGATATGAACATGCAAATTCCAAATATATGATTAAAAAAATTTATTGTTTGTTATTTTTAATTTATTATATCATATAAATTTTAAAGGATATACATATGTTATTAATATTGCCATATAGTTTTTTTCCGCTTTAATGATATATACGTGTCTAAGTATCTAAAATATGAAATATAAGTGTCTAAGTATAATATAATCATTAAATTGACCCTATTATTGAAATGAGAGTAGACAAAATTACAACAAACAATAAATATGATTAACATCAATGACAATTCATACTCTAATTCACTAATTCTGATCGAATTGTAACAATACAATAAATTAAATGATAAAAACCACACTGCAATTATGAACTAAATGGAAAGCTACAAATATTATCTCTAAGTATGCATAATGACATACAATTACAATTTACTTGATAGGATGAATGAAACACATTTCACATCATATTGGTTGTTAACCAACTCAAATTGTTTAAACACTATATCTAGTAATCAACTTTCCATTTTCACCATCATAACATGAAAAATAAACAATATAATTAGAAAATCAAAGATAACAATAACAAAATGATATCTCAATCTATAAATGATGAATTAAAAAAATCTACATATCACTCTTTGTTGCCATGGCCCTCATTATCTTCCTCGATTGGCACGATAACACTGGTGCTCTCAAAAACATGTTTAGATATAGGGCCGTATCTTAATATGAACCACCAATATTTATCCAACATACATGGGCAAAACAAAACTTGGTTGTAGTGTTTTGGGAAAACATAAGGCTCCTTACTTTCATCCCACATCTTTCTAGATTTGATACATATCAACCCCCTATCACGATCTTCCTTTACATTATTCCCGTCGAATGTGTCCCACCATATACACATAAAAATAACACATTGGAAAGATGAGAAGTCCACTCAAATGATCTCTTGTATCTTTCCAACATAACCATCATCCCTCCTATCAGGTTTCGATCGCGGTGGCTAGCACGACTAGATTCGTCGAACTTG
The DNA here is from genome assembly GCA_001517045.1 of Pseudotsuga menziesii. Classification (NCBI taxonomy): domain Eukaryota; kingdom Viridiplantae; phylum Streptophyta; class Pinopsida; order Pinales; family Pinaceae; genus Pseudotsuga; species Pseudotsuga menziesii. The sequence goes on along the minus strand of LPNX010730020.1, from coordinate 1,462,411 downwards.
ACTTCCACTCCACCATCTTGTGTAACACATCCATCATCTGCATCCTTGGTGAGAAAATGACATCCAGAATCCCACATAGATGGGAATAAATGCACCTATAAGAAAAGTTAACAGATGATGGTGTCATATGTCTAATAACCCAAGCATTCATATATTAAACATATATGTTATAATTCAAAGTTGCATTACAAAGTTAGAAATGTACACAAATATTTTATTACTGAGTTGTTGCACCCAATCCCAATGTTTAGCACATCCTCCTCTTTAAGAGGGAAATGACTAGATGCAACCATATTTCTCTTTGACTTGCTGCAACCAACTGTTGGGACATATCATTGGCATATTGTCTTTTAAATGATATGGAAAAGGAATTCTTTTACCATGCAGCTGCCTGAATTTTTATTATTATTATCAATGTCCCATTTCCTCCTCTTCTCTTCATATAAGCGATCCATAGTTGTGTTGCCTCCGTGTTGTAAATAACAAATTTATTGATTGCATCAATTTCTGAATTCACTATTGTGATCATGGAAATGAAACCACATTAATTACTTATGGGATCAAGTATATATTTTGAAGTTTGTTGTGAATAGTTACTATGTGGAAATTTGAAGATTAAAAGATAAGTGACTTTCTCTTTAACATGTGCCTTTTCTCATTCATTTCCAATACCTTCCCTTCTTTTTTGTCCTCATCACGTCATCATCCCAAATCATTGTACCTAGTATGTGGTTTATTTGCTTGATGTAATCATTGGCATAATAGAATGACTCATATACTATGCACCCCTTTTCCATAGGCCCCTCCGGTTTTTCCCTTTGTTGAACAAATCCCTTCAATTTTTTCATGAACCTCTCCAAGAAGAACATCCAATGACATGAGTGTTATTATATTTGATTGAATGGACTTGTACGCAGCCTATCTATCCTTAACTACAGGGAGGGTGAATTCTACTGACATAATATATGTAATAATGGACCATTTCCTGAAATTTTTACACTTTTTTGAAGGAGACAGAGAGAGGGAAGGGAGGAGGTTACCTCTTGCAGCGTGCCGTTTGGTGAATATCCTTTTTCTCCAGCCTCCATGGCCTTTAGGCCTCCATTATAAACAAATATCTAGTTCCTTACCTCTAGCTCCTAAAAAAATTAACAAAAACATGAAATCTATCTGCTAAATGTTGCAAAAAAACATGAAACAAACATGGATTGAAACACAATATTTAGAGGAAATTTGAATTGCATCATATTAAACTGAGAGGAAAGTGATTGCAACCCAATAATGGGTGAATCCCTTTCTCCCTTGTTCTAAACTACCCCTCTCCATCAATTCCAATGATAAAATAAACTATGATGTGCAAGAAAGGTTCTATCATATCTTCTCATTCCTCCATCATGCCTTTGCTCTCTAATTTGTCCTCCTCAATTCACCTCTTATGCCTTCCATTTATAGGATTGGGATTTGAGAATCCCATCTTTGATAATGAATGTGGGATTTAGGATTTTTGAAGGTTTTGATTATTTCCTTCAAAAAACCCGCTTTCCTTAGTTTTTAGGCATTTAACCTTGACTTTCAATTTTTCTAGGAGAATTAATGCCTTTGTTAGGCATTTTCCACTCTGTGAGTTAGGAACCAGGATTTGGCCCTTAAGTGGTCACAAAATTGGCCTCTTTAGAGCCACATTGTCTTCAACATTTCTTCCTTTGTGGAAGTAGTGGTCAATTTGTTCCAAAATTATGAACTTCATGTTGCGGGCGAAGTAGAATATTGTTTCAGACCAACACTCTTAAGGGTATTAATTTTATTGTTAACAGATGCCCCCTTATGTGTGAGGTCTGAAGCTATGCTGAGGGCTGAAATACATTGAATGTTCTTTTATTCTGATACTCTTTAATGATCAAGGCATGATGGAAAAAGGTAGTTTACGAATGTAGGAGTAAGAGAAACTCCTGCAAGTCAAACAATATACAAGATCTTCCTAAGGCAGGTATACCCATGCTCAGCAGTAAACAAGCATTGCCACGAACAATACATAGTGCATCCATGTCAAAATAAAAATTTTCAAAAACATATGTGTGCACATTTGATGAGTGCAACATATCCAGGTCTTCATGGTACTTTGACATGGTACTTTAATCTTGCGCAACTCGGGCAGTGCATCGATGAGTGATACAACTGTATTTCCCAAGGTATTCAATACAAACCAACAATAGTACATTTTTATATCATGTGAATAAATGAGTTGATGTCGAGCATAATAAAACACCATCTGATTACAGGTCATTGATGTATGTACCGTTAACAGATGCGAGGAGGCCCACCGATAATGATGATGGACTCCAAGGTACTTGAGTACAAACTCACAAGTGTGATTAGATGTTCTGAAGTCAAACACTTGTAGAATCAAAAAATCAGGGGTCATTGCTGTATACCCACTATCATTTGCGAGGAATCCTGCCACTAATGACTGCAAGATCCAAGGTACTTATTGGGGTTCCTAGATCCATTTCCTAGATGATGATTTGGCGTCAATAGGAATAGATCCACCAGAAGGAGGGCATTAATGCATCCCACATCAACTGACATGAAACTGAGATCAATAGGCTGATATAATTTGGCAGGGATGCGAGATCCAACACTGTTTATTGACACAAGGAAGGTCGACATGATTGGTCATGAATATTTGAGGAATGGCCAACACTGGTTTGACTTCCTTTGAAAACATAACACAATGCATAATGGACACTTTGGAAACATAAGACTTGGGTAACCAACCATTGTGAAATTCCTTAATTCCATATGAAGTAACGAAAGCTTCATAGATGATAGGAAGGATAACCTATTGGTGGAGATTTATTCAGATTACTGGTACAACTTCCTAAGGAAAATGTAAATGGTGCACTGACAGCGGATACAAAATGATGTTCCATGTTCAAGGGTACTATTGACTATTTCCTTTATCTCAAAGATTCAATATGACACAATTCAAATTTCCCCTTTTTTGGATTTTTTTTTATTTTTTAGTGCTTTTTCATGTATCAAATTGAAAAAGAATAAAGAATGCTATAATACATTAGAGGGAACGAATGTTGCGAGGGAATGCATTTTTAAAGCACGGGTCAGGCTAGGGCAAGGATATGTACTGAAGACATGGGATGAGCTAGTTGTGCACACTCTTTTGGATGTCCCTCCATAGGTAGGCTATTTGAGGTAGGATTATGTGTTGATAGATGGTGAATATAGAACCAAATAACTGTAGTTGTCATCCAATCTGGGATCTTGGCCAAGTAGGAAAAAATGAGTGCTGGATTTATTTCAGACCAATTCTTGTGAAAAATATCAACACCATGGATCACGATCCTAATACTGACCATTTAGCTGAGATACAACAAGTTGCGAGTCCAGTTTAATAATAAGTCATTGGATGGTAAGGGTGTTAACCTCAACTAGAAGCTCGACGACTGCACTATACTCTGCAACATTATTGGTTGCAGGTCCAAGGAAAGAGCCTCCTGAACTAAGAACTTGATTGTTAGGTCTGAATATTACCCATACGATGGAAGCAATGCTCCAAGACCCACGGCTGCCGCCATCCGCATATCCCAAATAAGTGAAAGTTTCCAATGACATTTGTCAAGTAAGGATACCAAGCAAGATAAGTGTGTGCTCCAAATAACTATTGTACAAAATTTTTACACACATCATACAACATAATACAAAAAAATGTCGCTAGGCCCTAGTGCCTACGCAAAGTATTTCTTCAGGTAGAGACAATTTCTGATCTCTGACAATGGTTCCCCATCATAATTGACTAACTCATATGCACCTCTTTTTAACATTGTTTTGAAAACAAGTGGGCCAAACCATTTAGGTACATTGAATTTCCCTTTTCCCATTTTATCATTGTCTTGGTCATAAACCAAAACCAGATCACCTTCTAAAAAGACTCAAGGATGAGATGCTTTGTCATATTGGTATTTGACTATTTTCTTGTGTGCTTATACGTTTAATGAGGCATCTCTTCTAGTTTCATATAGTGAATGAAGGTGGAGGAGTCGTTATTCTTCTATAGAAGTGTTAGGCCAGAGTTTGATAGCCATTTTTAATGACGCGATTTCACATTCAATCGACAACACAACTTCTTCTCCATATACTAAATGGAAAGGGGTGAAACCAGTTGCAGTTTTGGCTGAGATACGGTAAGAATAGAGAGCATAGAACAACATCATATGCCAGTTAGTTTTGTTCATATCAACCGTGCATTGTAACACGGTCTTCAAAACCTTGTTGATGTCTTCTACTTGACCGTTGCATTGGGTATAATATGGTAAGGAAAAATCCTATCTTAATCCTAACTTGGTTGTAAGCTCATCCATGAAGGAATTCCTAAAATGGCTACCATTTTCCATGACAATCTCTTTGGGAACACCAAACCTAGTTATGGCATGATTGAATAAGACATATGTTGTAGTTGTTTCCATGTTGTCAAATGTAGGCATTGCCTCAGCCCACTTTTTAAAGTATTCCACTGCTACTATTATGTAGTGGTGTCCATTAGATGAAGGTGGGTTGATCGTCATATAATCAATGGCCCATTTTTAAAATGGACCCATGGTTACTACAGGGTGCAACGGAGCGGGATGTGCATGCATTTTTCTTGTATAAATCTGGCAAGGATGAAACTAACGAAATTGATGCAATCTTTGAAGATTGTGGGACAAAAGGACCTTGTACGCAATATTTTTTGGGCGGTTTCCCACCCAGAAAGATGAATGCCACATGCTCCTGCAAGGAAGTCATTTAATACTTGCTCAGCTTCTTCATGGACTAAACAACGTCTTAGAACTAAGTCTATTCCCCTATGGTATAAAGTATCCTCGATGATGAGGTATCTTCATGCTTGGTATCAGATGCGACGTCATTCAATGCTAGAAAATTGAGCATCTATCCTTTGGGTTTGGAGATATGTAATTAATGTTCCATACCAAGGATCAATAGTGGCAATGAGAAATAAATTTTTTTCTGCCCAAGGCTCTTCGACTTTTTCTTCTTTATTGTCGGGTAACTTAGACACTAGTTCTGCAAATGTTAAAGACTTATTGGCCTTAGCGTTTACGAATTCGATATCAAATTCTTGCAAAATTACTATCCATTTTGAATACTTTCCCCCAATGATTCGACGGGACAAAATGTGTTTCATGGTGTTCATTTCAGCCACTAGAGTAGTTTTTCTTGGAAATATATAGTGTCTAAGTCTTTGGACATCATGAACTGCTACAAAGGCTAGCTTCTCTACCTAGGAATATCTGAATTCAGGGCTAGCTAGGCCCTTACTAAGATAATATATGACATGTTCTTGAGATGAATAATCCTCTTGGACCAAAACCATCCCTAAAGTGGATTCAGCTGCCCTGAAATATAGCAAACAATCTCTAGTATATTCCAAAGGACTAAGCACTGGGGTTGACACGAGGGCTTGTTTCATTGCATCAAATGAGCATTGAGCTTATTCATCCCATATGAACATTGTATCTTGTTTTAAGAGACACACGAAACCTTTATAAATTTCAGCATAATTACTAATAAGTCTTCTCAAGAATGTTGCTTTTCCTTGTAGGCTTTGAAGCTGTCTATTTTTTTTCAGGGAAGGAAACTGCAATATTACATCAACCTTAAGGGGATCTACCTGTATCCCATCCTTGGATACAATGAACCAAGTAATCTCCCAAAATGCACGCAAAATATGCATTTATGTGGAGTCAATCTAATGTTATACTATCAACATCGAAGGAACACAACACACAAATGTGCACAATGTTCAACTCTTCTCTTAGATTTGGCTGTCAAGTCATCGAGATAAACCTCAACGAATTTCTTAATAACGTGAAAAGCATATGACATGGCTCTTTGAAAATTATCCCCGATGTTTTTAAGGCCAAAAAGAATTTTTCGATACAAAAAAGTGCCCTATGGGAAAATAAAAGCTGTTTTGTGCTGGTCTTCTTTCTTAATTTGAATTTGGTTGTAACCAGAGAATCCATCCATAAATGAAAAGATTTCGTTACTAGCACACTCATCTATAATATGATCAATTAAGGGTGTGGGATCATTATCTTTGAGACAAGCCAAATTTAAATCTCAAAAGTCAGTATAGACTCAGATTGTCCCTTGTTTTTTATTGATTGGAACAAGATTGGATACCCATTCAGTAACTGGTACAAGGTAAATAAAGCCAACTTTCAACAACTTTTCTACTTCTTCTTCGATGGCAACATATTTATTAGGATTCATCGGGAATAATTTTATTCATATATGTTTTAACATTTGTATAGCTTTTTATCTCATGTTTGACAATGCTAGGATCGATGCCTGGCATTTCCTCATATGACCAAGAGAAAACATCATGAAACTCTTTAAATAAAGCAGTATATTGTGTGATTTCTTCTTGAGAGAAATTGGAACCTATATTTATATTCTCAATGATGCTAGGTTTGATGGATATGTTGATAGGAATGGTTTTTGAAATGTTTTCCAAATTTCCTTGCGAAAGCACATTGTGTGTTTGGATAGGGAATTGGTACCTTTCCATATCATCATCAAGGTAAAAATTCTCATGTTTTACTTCTAAGGAATCCGGTTTAGAAAGAAATGATGATCTATGATGCATGTCTTCCCAAGGTCGTTTTGAGATATTCATGACTTCCATGATAGCTTCATCAGATGAAAATGTTTGATCTAAGATGTCATGACTGTTGGGAGTATTGATAGCACATACAGGTGATGTATACGGATCATATTCCTCCAGTGGAGAAGGATTTTGATCTGAGTCTGCTAAAGCATTTTGAATTGGTTGATTTGATATGTCTATAGCAGAAAATGGGGTACTACTCCTAGTTTCATCAATCATGTTTGAATGTATTTCCTTTCCTTGAATAGTATAAACCTGGATGTCCACTACAGTAGTTCCATCTGATGAAGTGGAACTTATTGTTGTATTGGATTCGGTAAAAATGGTTAGTGGAAAGTAAATTTCTAATGTGATGGTGAAAAATGGAGAAATTTCAAGGGTAGATACTGGTGGAGGGATTGTGAAGATTCCCATGAGGGAAGAGTTTTTAAACATCCCAACTCCTATATCTTGAATTTCTACTTTTGAATTCTCCACAAAAGGTATATTTGAGTGGATACCGGTTTCGGGTGTGCAATAATCTAACTAATTGATTGTAATGATCTTCTCTTGATGGGGGAACTGAACTACTCAAAATACTGAAGACACTACTGCCATCATTTCATGTATCCAACTACATTTCAATAATAGATTGTAATCTATGGGTGCATCCACTACCTCAACATCAACTTGAATTGTTTTCCCTCCCAATTCAATTGGGAAATCCGTAATGAGTCCATGAGGTGGGAATGACTGTCCATTAAATGCTTAAGGACTTTGTTGGATGGTTTCAAAGTGGGTGACCCTAAGCCTTTCCAACATCCTAAAGACATGACACAAGTGGAGGCTCCTTCATCTATAACAGTTTGAAAAATATTCACCCCATGTGGCAACACTTTGATTTGAAACGCGACATGTGATGGAAGCCTACTTGTTATCTGTTCTAAATCAAAGGTGATCAAACCAGTATCATTCTGGTCAATTGCGCCAATGTAAGAAAATAGTGATTTTATTTGAGTAGGACAAATTTGTAATACCTACAAGGCCAACATGGCACAAGTGTTGGAGTCATTATCCAACTTTCACACTTTATTTGGTCAATTTTGGCCTAATTACCCACTATCCTAAGTTCAATTGACTTAATTGGCATCAGATGAGCACACCATGACATCAATAGCAGCACACCCATGCCTTCCTTCAATCAAGGAGGCCAACTAAGCCTTCTCCTTCAATTAGGGAGGCTAACTGGGATTCCTCCTTCAAACAAGGAGCAATTCTGGGGTGATTTGAGTGTCATAAGTGCACCTAATTGCTAACTGATTGTTGTTTCACCTAACAATAAGTTAATATGAGTTGTAAAGGAGCCTCCATCATGCAATTTTCTATTTTGGGCTGATCGGGATGAACTAGAGTGAGTTAATGCACCCCCAACCACTTCTGATGAGCAATATCACTTCAGTTAACTTCATCGAAGCTAATTGGGGTTAATTATGCGCTACCACCTACTGATTGACATGCAGTGACATGTGTCTGAGTTACATTTAGTTAGACTCAGTCATCTATTGCACTCCAATTCAGTTAGGACTTAGTGAGAGTCAATCATGTCTAGTTCAATGATTAACTAAGTGTGTCTAGTGTTGGCTAATTGTCAGTTAAGCTACACCCATCCATGCAATTCGAATGACCTCCTAGTGAATTCGAATTGTCTTGGCATTCATGCATTCTACATGACATTGTATTGTATCATTCATTCTATCATTGATTATACAGAGTTGTAACCTCCTATTGTAGTACTGTTACATCATTTCATGTCTAATTTGTCTTGAATCACTTGTGAGTCTATGCTTTGTCTCAAGATTGTTATGAAAGAATTAATATGGTATCAGAGCCATGACGGGACGAATATTTATTCATCAAAAACATGATTTTTGATGGATCTAGCATGAAAAATTAAGCGAAACCTCAAATTCCAGCATTGCACTAGAAGCAGAAGGTCTACCACTCCCCAAGTTAAGGAATTGTTGATCAAGCTTGCTTGATCAATTATACTGGGTGTGATGAAAACCTGAAATATGCAGGCTGTCTGACCTTATGGTGACTTTTTTGTGTTGATTGCAGGATTTTTTACAGGTCCATTGCATTCGCTACAGCATAAGAATGGCTTCTTCCATAGATCTTCTAACTCCTTTCAATTACCACCAATGGAAAGGAGATATGGAGATTCACCTCCATGCTAAATGACTCTACAGATTCACTATGAACATGGAGGAAGATCCAAATCATGTTGTGGACAGGGCTAGATTGTTTAACAAAATGGATGAATATTTTGGGTTTCTGTGTCTCTCTATCTCTAAGGATATTCTATACCATATCTTAGGATTGAAGAATCCGAAAGCAATTTGGGAACAAATTTCCTCCCTGTATGACAAACATGATGATTTGAGGATTTCTTAGTTGGAGAATGAGTTGATTTCTCTTCAACCTGGAAATTTCAAAATTCTCAATGAATTCTTCACAAAATTCAAGTATCTAGTCCTACAGTTGAAGCAATGTGAGGTGGAGAAGGAGGATGATCAGATCATCCTCACCATTCTCTCCAAACTTAGTGTAGACTACTCTGTATTTGTTTCCACTTTTCATTTCGGGAAGCTCACAACCCCTAGATGGAAGATTCCTTCTCTCAATGCTTTCACTGAGTCCCTAAAAAATGAGCATGATAAGCTTGTTTAGATGGGGATCAGTTGATCTTCAAAATATCAAGCCCTATTTTATTCAGGGCCCAAATATTTGAAGGGAAAAGGGAAGAAGAATCAAAAGAGTAAATTTGATGCACCAAAGACTAAAGAAAAGAACCAATAGCATGAAGAGCCTTCCGACTCAAAGAAACACAAGAACAAAGGAAACCAAGGAAAAGAGAAATTCAAGTGTTCATATTGCGGGAAGGGCTTCCACCCTGAACATGTCTGCATGAAGAAGAATCTTGATGATATTACTTCTCTCCTTGAGAGAAATAATATCAATCTTCCGGAGAGTGTTTGGAAGAGAGATAACCAAGATCGCGATACCCAACAAGAAAGAGGACATGCTCTCATGGAAAGCACCTCGAATCCCAAATATTTGCTCATAGAATCTGGAGCTTTGAATCACATGATGGAAAGCATAGATTCCTTCTCTTCTCTGGACATCGACAAAAGCATTCCCATCCACATGGGAGATGATTCTACCATCATTTCCAAAGGACAAGGTACAATAAATCTTGAACATGGCAATTTTTTCAATGTTCAGTATGTACCCTCCTTGGCCTCCAACCTCCTGAGTGTATATCAAATGACTCATACCAAAGTGCCCAAGAGAATAACCTTCAGCCCCAATGATGTAGAAATCACTGATATTGCATCTGGTAAACTTGTTGCAAAAGGCTTAGCAAACCATCATGCAAAAGCCTATGCGTTTTCCCATTTTATGGCGAATGCAAATCCCACCGCTCTTCTGACTCATGGAAAATAGGTCAGTAGACTATGGCATGAGAGATTTGGTAATTTAAATTTAAAGTACTTGCAACAAATTCAGAAAAATTCCATGGTTGAAGGCCTACCAGCCATCAAATCTACCATTGGAGTTTGCAAAGGTTGTATTGTTGGCAAACACCTTGAGCGCAAGTTTGATTGGGGAAAGGCAAGCCATGCTTCAAGTAAATTGGGGATGATTCATTATGGTATCAATGGAATTATGCCCATCACATCCATGAATGGATATCAGTATGCACTCACCTTCATAGATGATTTTTCTAGATACACTTGGGTTTTCTTCATCAAGAAAAAATTTGAAGTTTTGGAGAAATTTATTGAGTTGAAAGCACTGGTTGAGAATGCCTCTAGGAGAAAGATTAAATATATGAGATATGATAATGGAGGGGAATATATCAGTTCTAAATTACTGCAAATATGTTCATACAATGGGATCAATATCCAACATTCCATTCCCTACACTCCTCAACAAAATGGTGTAGCGGAAAGGAAAAACCACTCTCTCAAGGAGATGACCACATGCGTGCTGGAAGAAAAAGGATTGGCTGAAAATTTATGGTCTGAGGCCATTAATGTTTCTGCACACATTCATAAAAGAGTACCTCACTCCTCTATGAAAGGCAAGACATCTTTTGAATCCTATTTTGGACACAAGCCGAATGTGTCAAATTTCAGGGTGTTTGGGTCCATTGCATGGGCCCGAATTCCGCATGACAAGAGGAAGGATTTGGAACCGCAAAGTGTTGAATGTTTTTTAATTGGATATCCAAAAGAATATAAACGATTCAATCTGCTGAATATCAGAACAAGACATGTTTTCATTGAAATAAGTGTCCAATTTGAAGAACCTCTCCAAGAGGTAGAACTAGTCAAGGAGAAAACTGCCGAAATTTCCTCCTACTCTGCTCATTATTCAGATGATGAAATTGGGAGTGATGGATCTGATTTTTATGATATGATGTATGATATCAGTCATAAACAAATATTAGGTTAATTATCATATTCTGAAGTGCAAACACATCTCCCAACTTGGGTCAAGAAGACACTCTCTTCCACCGAGGAAAACATTGGAAATCCTACTGATCCAAGAAGAACCCGATATGATTTTAAAAGAGCAGGTATTGCTCTCTATTATCATGATTCATTGTTTTCTGAGACCTATTATTTAATTATTGGTTCATATCCTAATTCCTACTACCATGCTCAGAAATATCCGAGATGGCAAGAGTGTATCTCTCTTTGGAAAAATGCTAGTTGGGAGCTAGTTTCTCTTCCACCTGAGAGGAAATTAGTTCAATGCAAGTGGGTATTTCAGAAAAAGGTTGCTTCTGATGGAAACAAATGAAAATATAAGGCAAGGATGGTTGCAAAAGGGTTCTCTCAGGTCCAATGTTTGGAATATCATGAGATCTTTGCACAGGTGGCAAACATGGACTCCATCTGCCTAGTTTTGGTCATTGCGGTATCCAAGCACTGGGAGGTGCATCATATGGATGTCAAGAGTTCCTTTATACATGGATAAATTCATGAGGAGATATGCATGAAGCATCCCTAGGGTACACATCATATCCTTCTTTGGTTTGCAAATTGCAGAAATCATTATATGGGTTGAAACAAGCCCCAAGATCATGGTATGCCAAGATGAATGCCTTTCTGCTTTCACAAAACTTTCAAAGGTGTAAATCTGATACAAATGTGTATCTATAGAAGTATGATGGTAATTTACTTATCATTTTTTTAATATATTGTTTATATTTTTATTACAGGAAGCACACTTGCTTCCATTGCTTTTAATAAAAACTGCTCTTCATGATGCATTTGAGATGAGCGATTTGGGGCTCTTGAAGCAATTTCTGGGGCTTGAAATCTCCCAAGTCTTTGATGGGATGATGGTAACTCAGTATAAATACATTTAATAATTTTTAATTAATATTAAAATTTCTGAAATCAAGGATTCCCCATTCCCTTTCCTCTCAAGTATTAGCCTTGAAGAGGGAAAAAAAATCCACCCATGGATTGCACTATCTACCGCCAATTGATTGGTAGCTTGCTTTACTTGACACATTCACAACATGATATTTGTTATACTATGAATTCTGTATCAAGATACATGTAGAAGCCTCATGACTTGCATTGGAAGGAAGCCAAGAGGATCCTTCAGTACATTCAGGGCACAAGATCCTATGGCATTCACTATGCTGCAAATTCTGATCTAGAGTTGGTTGGTTATACAGATTCAGTTTGGGCAGGGGATTCCATAGATCAGAAGTCCACTTTTGGGTATGTATTTATGTTTGGTAGTGGCCCCATTTGTTGGTATAGCAAAAAAGTAGTTTTCCATTGCATTGTCTTCAGCAAAGGCCAAGTACAGTGGACCAGTTAATAATTGCATCTGAGTTGTTTGGTTGCAAGGCATTCTTTCATAGTTTGAGATTGGTAGTGCTTTGTCCATAGTCATATTTTGTGACAATAAAATTGCTATTAAGATCTCCACAGATCCAGTTACCAGGTAGAGGACCAAACATGTTGAGATACACATGCACTACATCAGGGAGATGGTGCATGATAGGACCATTGTGGCAATTGTCTATTTTGGGCTGATTGGGATGAATTGGAATGAGTTAATGCACCCCCAACCACTTCTGATGAGCAATATCACTTCAATTAACTTTATCGGAGCTAATTGGAGTTAATGATGCGCTACCATCTACTGATTGACATGTGTTTGAGTTACATCCAATTAGACTCGATCATCTATTGCACTCTGATTCAGTTAGGACTCAATGAGAGTATATTATGGCTAGTTCAGTGGTTAACTAAGTGCATTTAGTGTTGGATAACTGTCAGTTAAGATATACCCATCCATGCAATTCGAATGACCTCCTAGTGAGTTTGAATTGTCTTGGAATTCATGCATCCTTCATGACACTGTATTGTATCATTCATTCTATCATTGATTATACAGAGCTGCAACCTCCTATTGCAGTACTGTTACATCATTTCATGTCTAATTTGTCTTGAATCACTTGTGAGTTTGTGCTTTGTCTCAAGATTGTTGTGATAGAATTAATAACAAGGTGTTTGAGCTAAGTCCTCCACTATACTATAGTTTTGAGCTGCTCTTTCATTAGGATTATGTTTTGTTTTACTTAACACCCCTTTGGGGGGTCGAGGCACTATGTCGATGATTGGTTTCTCGATAGTGATAGATCCATTTGGTTGTGATCCCGATGAGTCTAAAACACTAGGTGGTGTGTCATAGGAATGATCCCTTGTTTGAATATTGACCTCATGATCTAGTCCAAATATGTTGGCAATTGATGGATTTCCCCCTTGTGGAGGGTTTTCTTAGTTACCTCCTTGAGGAAGGTTTTCTTGGTTTCCCCCTTACAGGGGTATCAGAGCTGCAACAACCATTTGTTGCTGTTGTGGAAAAGGTTGACTCAACACCGCAGGTTGTTGTTGGCCGTTGCGTTAAGACAACATTTGATGAATGTCATCCATATGAGGGCATAGGTGAGTAGGATGATCTCTTTGACAAATTTTGCAATGATATTTGTTTTTCCATTTCTCTTGGTTTCCTTCTGGTTGAGTATTCATTCTAGGTCCATCTCTTGTCCCAACATTAGCATTTGGATTTTTCTTTTGTTTCTTCTTTTTTCCTTTTTGGTCCATGGCTTGAACTGTGAGGATTTCTGAAGTTTGGGTAGGATTTGGAGGTTGCTGGTTTTCCTGATCAGTTGTGGGTTGATAAGTTTGAATCGACACTTGTCCCATTTGCTGGGTAAGTCAATAAATTTGTATAACATAAACAATTACACCATCAGCATGAGGTCCTTTCAATGGCCTTGCTGGATTGGATGCGGGTGTTGCAGCAAGAGGTATCAAATCATAAAGTGTGCTCGATTGTGAATATATCATATCCATTTGTTGGCCACTCTGAATAAGTATCTCTTTGGTAATGGATCCTGACATAGCTACATATTTGGAAAGATTAGGAAATAGTGATTTAACAAACCAATCTGCTAAGAATTGATTTGGGATTTATGCTTTAATAAACCTTCGACGTCTCCTCCACTCATGTATATGATCAGAGATGTGGGTAGAAGTGGATTTCCTAAGCAAAGTCAACAGTTCAATACATTAGAGGAATTTTGGGGTCTAAAATGGGCCTCCTAAGGAAAATAATAAACTAAAAGTTAAAATAATAAAATAATATTGATTAATTTTGGAGGAAGAAAGAAAAAAACTACTTTTTGTGTTCGTATTTTCGACATATCTCGCTGTGTTTTTACACAAATTTTGATCGGGAGAGCTCGTTGGATGGGGAATTTGATTCCGCATCCACCGAGTACCCACACTGCATACTTTTGATGGACCCCGCTACCCCAAAAACAAGAAATACCTGAAAAAACGTGATGATGATGTCATCATCACGTTTTTTCAGGTATTTCTTGTTTTTGGGGTAGCGGGGTCCGTCAAAAGTATGCAGTGTGGGTTCGTTGGATGCGGAATCAAATTCCCCATCCAACGAGCTCTCCCGATCGAAATTTGTGTAAAAACACAATGAGATATGTCGAAAATACGAACAAAAAAGTAGTTTTTTTTAATGACAAATATGTCAATTCAACCATTATGGTTGACTTATTTTATTGAAATTCTATTGGTTCTTGAATTCCAACTCACAAAAACTTATTTTGGCACGTTTTCTTATAAGGCCCATTTTAGACCCCAAATTTCCTCTAATGCCCGTCTCATAGCGGATAGGTAATTGAAAATGTGTCAAAAACACCACTACTAAAGATGAAAAATATGTGAATGTATTACATGGCAATTAAATGTACCATTTCTCAGCGGTTCCCGTGATGGTCTACTGAAAGAACCTCAACCCGATATTATCATTGACTAGGGAATTGGATGAACACCATAAATGAAACGTCATCACATGATTTAATGGATCATCCCCTGGTTGTCCATCAAACTTGGGTATGTTTGAAGGAATTTTGGTTGGTATGGTTGGCCATCCATTTATATGTAGAACATGATAATTGGTCAGCCAGGATAAAACTGGTAGATTCAATGTGGCTAGAAATGATGATCTGATATGTGCTGACATAAGTGTTTGATATGTCAGTGGAACTTGATAGTTCCATTGAATTGGGGTTTGATTGACATTCAAATGTGGATTGCCTCCTTGAAAAGGAGGACCCCAAAAAGGTTGGTTATTCCCAAGAGTTTGACCATTCCGTCGCGGCAAGGTATTGAAAGGTGAATTCCCTGCTTGCGGATGTGGACTCCAACAAGGTTGATAATTTCATGGGATTTGACCATTCCAAGGATATTGTCCTTACATTTGAGAAGTATTCTGATGTGGATTCCCCCCCTGTGGGTGTAGGTTCCTGAAATATTGGTTACCTCCAAGACCCATACTACTTGTGTTTGATACGATATTGACAATTGGAATTCCCCTTGACATAGTGGTCGTTGGGGGTGTAGGGTTCCCCCCTGACATTGTACTAGGATTAGTAGGAGGATAACCTCTCGGAACATTTCCACTCATTTGTGGATGATCTATCCAATTAGTATTCATGTTCCAAGGTCCATTCCCACTACTAGGAATATTACCATTCCAAACTGTAGGGTTTCCTCCAGAAGTGGAACCAAGACAAGGATTAGTTTGACTAAAAGGATTCAAATTTACCCCTTGTAATTTTTGAGCTTGATTAACCCCACCATATGGGAAACCCATGTTTGTTAAGGTACACCCTCTGATAGGGATACCTGTATATGAAGTGGATGTACTTCCAGGATTGGAACCTAGAACTGTACCAACCAGCACGGAAGTGTTGGTTGAACTTATGTTAATAGCAGGCACACTAACTATTGGGATTGTCATTAGGGTTGAATTGGAGGTGTTACCTCCTCCAACCACCACTTGAGGTTGTGTTGGTGTGGTTCCTGGAGATCCTGGCGAAGCCAAAGGATTAAATGTAGTATTTTGCATATTATTCGAATATGTGAAAAGAGGGTTAAGGTTATTCAAATATTCCTTTACTGCAAGTATTACTGGTTTTGAAAGACTCAAAGCTGGATAAACTGGATCAACTGTAAGGTTTTCTATCATTTCAATCTCAACTGGTGCCAAATTATCCACTGTTCTTGTGGATGATTCAAGGTTGGGTTTATGTTGATCTTTATTAATTGAAGTTAAGAGTGGTTTGGTTTCAAAGTCTCACAAGTTTTTTTTTTGTCTTTGTATCCGCGTTTTATCGGGGCCTTCAAGTTTTGGTGACTCACCTCTCTATCGCCGTGATTGGTGGATCGGGAGAGAAGCCACTTTGACTTTTGATTTTTTTTTAGAATTGAAAAATGTAGTTGACAAATGTAACCAATCAATTCTAGAGGCAATCTATACTCTAGACAGAAACAAAAGTGCCCACACCACTAAAAAGGTCCCTAAGGAAGAAACAAGCAAGCTTCTTCCTAAAAAACCAAGGTTTAGTGGAAAGCTGAAGTTTTAGAGGGAATTACAAAACTAGTAGACCTTGAGGGACATTAAGCCTCAAGAATTACAAAATGGTGAAGGTATGAGAAATAGTTACACTATTATTCAATCACCAGGGGTGCAAGTGTTAACTCTTTGCTATTCACCCTCCCAAGGAGCTAAAACAACCCGGTGTCTATCTCAGGAATTGCAAGTGTCCCCCACTCACAATCACCTGTGTAATGCCCTAGGAAAAGCAACTATTGTTACCACTTCACAATTGGTGACTGGGTAGAACAATCATCAGTCCATGATAACTTAGATAGACTAGATATCTCATAAAAGTGATGTCACCTCGAGGACTTGTTACTTAACCGAGACACTGTGATGTGCTCATATCCTGCCAAATAATCAAGAGGGGGTACCTCCCTTACTAATTCATATTGACCTCATGCTTAACACTTGTGTTAGAAGCGCATTCCTTGCTAACACTTTTTGCTACTAATGGATTTAGCTCTCTTTAATCAGTGCTAGTTTCAAAGTTTTGTGGCTTTGGAGTTTTGACTCACCATCTTAACCCAAATCCCTAGCCTAATCTT
The DNA here is from genome assembly GCA_001517045.1 of Pseudotsuga menziesii. Taxonomy (NCBI): domain Eukaryota; kingdom Viridiplantae; phylum Streptophyta; class Pinopsida; order Pinales; family Pinaceae; genus Pseudotsuga; species Pseudotsuga menziesii. The sequence continues at coordinate 1,445,134 of LPNX010730020.1, read as the reverse complement.
GTTGGTGATATCAAAGATAAAATATTGGTTTTTTTTATATTAAGCGTCAATTTTAAAGTTAATTCGATTAGTTTCGATGAGTGGTGGTGAAACTGATGGTGTTACGACTAACTCTACTGAACCAAACCAATGCAACGATGCGTTTAAACCTATCTTTTCATTCAATGAACCCTTTATACTAAAATAAGGTTTAGAGGTTTTTTCGAGAATCTTTCACCCATGCATGTATTTCCTTTTTTCACAAGAAACAAATATCCCTAACTTGATTAAAATTTTCAATGAAACAGGGTGATGCAAAATTTTTTGGTGATCTTTCACTATTGCATTTGAGGACCACTTTCTCATTCACAAGATCGCTTTAAAGCGCAAGTGAAGAGGATACTTGTGGTATTCAAAATGTCTTAGTTAGGATTTCAGGTTGTGTGGCAAGTTAGCGAGTTTATTTGACTTCAAAATTTTGGGGCCTAAAGGTTCATTCATTGAAATAATGCGTCATGTCTTTCAATTTTCCAACATTTTACTTATACAAGTATGAGATCAAAATGATACAATGAGACAAAATTTCATATGTTCAATGGAAAAATAATGAACGTAAATGGAAATCATTTCACAAACTATTGGCAATATGGCAGGTGTGGATTGTGTATATCTTCATTGATGACAATTATATGTGGCATGATAAAGATGCCGGAGTAGAAAGCAAGAGTATATTTGATAACAATGATGACATATTCAAGTGCCACTATTAAATATATCAAACGAGCATTAAAGTGTCATTATAAAAGGCATTACAATGACATACTCAAGTGAAAGGAAACACTTGGGTGGTAAATTGGCTACCCAGCCATGTAATTAGTTGTCACTCTGAGGTTCACATATGTGAGATTTTGGCCTGCCAAAATCAGTAAAACTATCAGTGTGCTTATTTATGTGAATAAATAGAATCTAGTAGCAAATATGTTAAAGTATTGAAATGTTGTTTTTATATTGCAATCAAGGATTATGATAGTCAAGTCCTTGTGAATATGGGCACACATTTTATAAGGAGTCTCTATGCATAAGTAAATATTATATAAAAGAAGAAAGCCAAGTCAATCTCGATTAAAGAGAGATTGAAGTGTAGGGATTGAGTTTCCTTTGGGCCAAGTTGTATGAGGTACAGTTCAGTGCGTAGGTACAATATGGACTAAGTCTACAATTGGATTCATATTGTAAAGCCATTTGAAATTGCTATTGAACTGGGAGGTGAATCAATTTGTGAGAAAATGAGTTCATTACTTTATAATGAAAGGACGTTACATCCAAAGGTGAAAGTCCATCCAAAACTGAAAGGACCCATCTATGCGTTAGAGATATCTACTTGTTGAGAAAACAATGCATTAAAAATCATCCTGTTGAGTTAGAGAAATATAACGAGAGAGCCGAGGAGAATAATTTTCTCATCTGTCGTTCTAATGCCATAGTTGCAAATGATAATGAGCTGAAAATCTCTCTTTAAACTGAGTACAATATCTTACTTCTTGACAGTGAAGGCATTAACGCATATGATCAAACTGGCACATACAACACATAGATATTTTCATTGGTAGTCCTTTTTTCAAGCTTGTTTTTCTATAATTAGATGGGAGGGATCGATGAAGCTGCTCTGGATCATTTATCTCTGGTTACCGAGATGAGAGTATTTGGAACTAGCCCTGAAACCAATGCTTGGCACAGGAATGATGAAGGCATGGCTATTGTTGGCAACTTCAAGGAGTCAATCTATTTGCCAGAGATTCAGCGAGTTATTCTGAATGAACTTATTGAAATATACAAAGAGCGCCAGGCCCTTGTATCTATAAAAGAAGCCAAACATGAAAATGTATTTGAATTCCCATTTGTAACATCACCTATGAAGTAGAAAAGTGTGTACAAATTATTGAGTGTCCAAACCCTAATTGTTTAAAGGCTTCGTGTGTCCAGTGCAAGTCATCGCACTGATTCCTATAGCAAAAAACCAACGAGAAATATGCCAGGGGAAAGAAGATGGACGTGTAGATGATGTAGATGTGGAAACTACCTTTTGGTAGACGTGGCAATAATGTGGTGCAAATGTTAGCATAATAGTGATGAGGTGGATAGTAATGTGGCAGCGATATGAACAATGATGTGTTGAGTTTAGATTTCATCGCAATCCATCCTCCCATACAAGCAAATCACTCTTTGTTGAGTGCGATAGGAACCATGATCTAGAGTTATGGAGTGATCGATGGTTTAAGAAGCAATCACGCTCAACGCCACACATCCTAAGAGAAAAAACCAGTGTTGTTTGCATGCGAACTAGAAATCAATGATATTATCTTCAGGTCGATGTTGTTGATGAAACATGTACTGCAATAATAGTTGAGCACACATTCCAGGTAAATTCTGTCGCTGAAGTTTGGTCAAGGAGGAGAAAGGAAACCTCACACACCAGTTGGTAGCTCCATGCAGTTAATAAGTGGCAACCTTCACATAGATTGGATGCACTAGGTTATTGTTGGATATTACACCAAGTCACAGTAAAAAAAATAAAAAATAACAATGTGATACACGCAACTCCATTGTTCCTTCACCACAGTTTCAATGTAGCAAGCATTTGGAAGAGGATTCGTTCTTCACCACAACTTCAAGAGCGAATCATCAAGGTCTACATTGGCAACGAAGAGTGATTTATATGTATTTGGATGTGACAATGGCAAAAGTGGCTAAGGTGGACGATGACATGGCGACAAGTGTACATCTGAATATCACTATATCTTGATGGATGAATGGAAGACCATATCATGGTCAAACTTGCACGCAGGTTAATTGTCTCTCGTCGGTGCGGTGAATACCATGGTGGTTTGTTTTATTGTTAAGTGTCAGATTTTGAAGTGCTTTGGAATGATAAGTGTCTGGTTATGTGCCGTGGTCGTTTGTGTTCAAAATCGCTTTGTTAAAACACCTATTTGCATGCTATGACAACTCCTTAAAGACATAAAAAATTGCGATGGTTCAGTGTATAAGAGAACAAGGTGCTAGGCCTAAAGAATACAAAGAGCCGAAGCTCTTAGGGGCCTATGTAAAATTTGTTGAAAGAGTGCTTAAGACCAAGAATCAAAAATCTTATAGAGCTATAGGGCTAGTGTTTTAAAAGGGGTATAAAGATTGAAAAGTTTATTTAACGTTAAAGTAAAATACATACATAAAGTGGCTTTTAATGTTATAATTAAAAGTCGTGTTACAAAACCTAAATGAAGAGGTATGATTAAAGTGAAATAAAGAGACATGTCACTTGAGAAGGAACATGTTATTTAGTGAAAATACATGATGCATAACTTAAAGACATATATATAACAAGACAAGAAGAGATTAAAAAATGTGTCTTGGTGGATCACTATTAATATCTTGGTGGATATTCTACCATTGATATGGACCTTGTGTTCATACAAACAGATTGGTGTCTATAATCGGGTTGGAGCCTGAATGAAGATTGGATTTCTCTCTACATGCTGGGTCATGTATGCAAACTGGGTTTTGCAGGAAAGTTGAATCTTTCCAGGAAAGCTGGGTCTCTCCATCTAGCTGGGTATAGATAAAATTATAATTTGTAAACAAGAATTTTATTCAATAAAATAAATTGATATTGATATTTATTCTTCATATGTATCTTTATGTTCATAATATATATGACTTATTAGATTAAGTGATTTGGAAAGATATTCTTAAAGTTTTAAATAGAAATTGATTCACTTCCCCCCCCCTCTCAGTGTCTAAGACCTGGTTCAACAATTGGTATCAGAGCAAGGTTGTCTTTGGACAACTCACTTCTGGAAGGCTGATCCAAAAGGAAAATAGGTCTATTTTTAGAGCCAGGCACTTAATCTAAAGATAGGTTCCAGAATCAACATTTTAAAAATGGCTGTAAATGTAGATGATAAAATCCCCTTGTTTAATGGAGATGACTGTGCCAATTGGAGGGATGCCATGAAGTTTCACTTGAAGTCCAAAGGAGCACATGTGTGGGATGCAATAGCAAGCAAGAAATGGTGCTTGAAGATCAAAGCAAGAATTTCAAAAGATGATCAGAAATTCAATTCTATCACTTTGCAAACTATTAAGAGAGCCTTATCAAATGATGTCAAGATGATACTAGGGCACTACACCTCTGTAAAAAAGCTATGGCTAAAGATTGAAGATAGATATCAAGCCAAGTATCAAAGTGCAAGAGAAGATACAAGTAAAAAATCTGATGAAGAAATAAGTGAAGATATGTTGAGCAGTGAAGAAAACAATCCCTCATTTGTCTCATCACAAAGCAAAGAAAACATTGGGCTAGATGAGCTTTCAAATGACAACTGTTATGATGATGCAGTACTCTCTAACGAAGAAGAATAAGACCTACTAATTCTCAAAGATAAAAGCCTGATTACTAAGAATGAAGACTTGAAGAAATAGTGAGGGAAGAATTTCTTATTGCAATTGAAAATACCAAGAAAAAGATAAGTTTTTACCCTATAAATGTTTTTGATAAGATTGAAAACATGTTTATGGTCACTCTAAGTGAGCTTGAAACCATTTTCAAGATCAATGAGTTACTACATGGATTCTGGATGGAATCCAAAAATTCTATAAGAATATGCAAGAGTCTAGTAGATACAAAGAATGACTTGAAGATCCTAAAGGATAAGTTTTGTGCACTAACCAAGAAAAATGAGGCTACTGAGATGATATTGAATGAGCAAAGGATCGAACTAGATGACAAGGAAAAATAATTGAAGAGCACTTTCTCTAGTTTTAATTTACAATTGGAAAACAAAATTAATGAAATAAAAGAGGTAAAGTCCGAGGTCTTCAACCTTAGAAGACAAATTGAAGCTAATGAAAGAGGGATTCCTGACCAAGAGAACCAAATGAGAGGAAGGGAGCCTATAGAGAGGTAGAATTTAATGGATTGGGAAAACAACCTACAAGAAAGACAAGTAAGGCTTATAGAAGGACAAAGGTCACTAAATCAAAGAGAAGAATATTTGAATATGGCCATAAAACAGATTGAGAAGGGATTGTAGGATGACAATAAGAAGATTGAAAGAGATCATGCAACCTTAAAGGAGAAAGAGGCTAGGTATCAAAAGATGGTTGCCTTAGTCTCTAGTAAAGAGGATGCTACTAAAGAAAAATCTATTATTAAAGAAGAGGAAGAATCTACATGTCTCACAGAAAGTGAGATAAATAAAAGTTACGCTAGTACATTCACAAAAGGTGGAGAAAGGAAATAAATGGATTATCTTCAATCCAAATATATTTCTCCATACAAGGGAAATGAGAAGAGCAATCTATATAATAGCTCAACCATTATAGATGAAATTTGGAGTAAGCAAAGACCGTTCCATGACAGAACTGGTCTTGGATACCAAAAGGATGAAGAAGTTGAGAAATGGACTCCCATGTCCAAGTTTGAGGAAGGTTCTTCTTCTTCAAAAAGACAGAGGGTAATCACAAATCAGATACCAGATCAAAACTCTGCCATGAGAATGAATTATAGAAGAAAAAGGATAAAACATGAAGCATATCAAAAGGGAAACTTATCATATCATACTAACACTTGGTATGATAACATATTCAATGGTCATTGCTACTCTTGTTACAAACATGGACACAAAGCAGTGGAATGTGATGCTTTTGATAAGAAAACTGGAAAGAGTTCCTCTGAAAAGATAAAGTGTTGGAGATGCAAGTTTTTTGGGCATACAACAAAGTTTTGTCACTCCATAAGGTGTTTCAATTGTGAAGGCTTTGGTCACAAAGCACAAAATTGCATGAATCCAAAGAAACAATACAATCAAAAGGAGGATGCTCCAAGGAGTCAAAGAAGGGATTTGAAAAGAGACAACATTCACACTCTAGAAAGCAAGATGCCTCATGGCATGTATTTAAAGATGGAATATGAGAAAATCCATAAGAATTTAAGAAAGACAAGTCCAAAGAAGAAGATGAAGAAATTTTGGAGACCAAAGACAGGAGGTCTTAATCCTCATGTCAAAACAGATGACTCTTATGGAAAGGAATCTCTAGAATAAGACTCTTATTCTGTGATTGATGACCACACCATTGTTAAAGAAAATCCAAGTGTTGAAGAGGAAATGGAAATGACACTCTTACTTTGTTAGAAAGAATTTGTTGGATATTAGTCCAAAAAAAAATGTCAAAATTTAGTTGCCCATGATCAATATTAAAAAATGGACTTAAATATCTAAAGATGACTTAGATCAGAAAGCAGTAATCAAAGTTTTGAACACGTTTAAGAAAGAGCACTAAGTTAGGGGGAGCTGATCATATTGCTCTTCACTCATGTGAAAAGAGATAGATGACAAAATAAATTGGTACTAGGAATCAAAGTCAGGGGGAGTTATTCAACCCTTTTCCCTTGATGTCAAAGGGGGAGAAATGGAAGGAGTATTTCCATCAATGCCAAAGGGGGAGATTGTTGGCAATATGGCAGGTGTGGATTGTGTAGATTGTCATTGATGGAAATTATATGTGGCATGATAAAGATGCCGGAGCATCAAGCGAGAGTATATGTGATAACAATGATGACATATTCAAGTGCCACTATTAAATAGATCAAACGAGCATTAAAGCGTCATTATAAAAGGCATTAAAATGACATACTCAAGTGAAAGGAAAGTGCTTGGATGGTAAATTGGCTACCCAGTGTTAACACCCAAAAAGGGTTCACTACCTCATATACCCCATTACATGGCTCATTTGTCCATTTTCCTACCATATTTCCATCAAAAACCCATAAAACCATCTAAAAAGCCTCCAAAAGGCTTAAAATGCCTCCAAACGGCCATAAAACCCTCTTTTTCTCCAAAAATATCCAAAATTCCTCCAAAAAAGCAAAAATCTCCAAAAATGAAGAAAAAATATAAAATAACGAGGAAAAGGAGGAAAAAACCCTAAACAGCTGAAACCCTAACCCTAACCCGGCACTTCACCACTATAAATAAGTGATGGAGACCCCTTATTTCACATCCACAATCACAAGTATCCTGCCTCTGCCAAAATTGCTCTTGAAACCCTAGCTCACCCTTGAGCTACTTTCACCGTGAGAGCCCCTTTTGGCCCATTTCCACCATTGGAGAAAGAGAAGGAGCAGCTGGAGCTTGGAGCAACCTCTCGGATCAGCACAACGGGCTTCACCAACCTCCACATTGGAGGTCAGATCAATAAAAAATCATTCTTTACTTTTTGCTGTTTTGCTTCATGAACATGTTTAGATTAATTTTTATTACTGTTTAGCATCTTTTATTTCACATATTATTGAACTGCTACTAAGGAATCCATTCTCCTTAGTAGGTGCTCATTTGCACAAGCTAGGGATAAAACCCTAGCTACAGTTTTGGCGACTCCGCTGGTTTTTATTTTATTTTATTTCCCGTTTTGTTCTTTCGGCTGTCGCTTTCGGCCGCCGTAAATCGCAGTTTTTCCCTCCGTAGTCGCGTCCCGACAGCGTCTTTCAGGCCCTTTCCTGCAACCCGACCGCAGCTTTCAGACTTTTTCTGACGCCCTGCCAGCGGTTTCAAGTCTGTTACGTGCGATCCGGACGCGGCTAATCAACCTGTTTTCTGCGGTCCGACCACCGCTGTCGGCCACTTTCCTGCGTCCCGGCCGCGCCTTTGAGCCCCTTTGCTGCGACCCGACCGCGTCTGCCGTCCAGAAACCCGCGACCTATCCGCACCTGTTTCCTTCAAACCCGCGGTCCGCCCGCCTGAGTTCTCCAGAAACCCGCGACCTGTTCGCGCCTGTTTCCTTCAAACCCGCGGTTCGACCGCCCGATCCAGCCACAGACCCACGATCTGACATTTGCACTTGTCCCTGCTTTTGAACCCAGCCCCTTTGCTGCCATATTTTCTGCACTTGCACAGCCATCTGTTCTACCTGCAGCCCTATAGCCTTTTCTGCAACAGCATTTTTGTCCCCCTTTACAGAATTTAAAAAAAAATAAATTTCAGCATTGTTTATTCATAAAATTTTGTATGGTAAACTTTTTTCATTCAGTATTATTGTTATTTAGGAAGTTGCCCCCGTGGTGTGTGGCACTTCTCTTCTGGGTTCATAACCTCACGAGCACACAATCTGTCACCTAATTCAAGTGAGACTTAAAAACTACTTAACTCAACCAACATTCTAACCCCACTTGGGGAACACAAAAGAATTTTTGTAGTTAGGTAGGATCGGGGGGATAGGCTTCCAAAAACACCCCTCGGTTACTTACACTTGAGACATAGTTGTTGTCCAATTAGGGATCCAAAATCCCCTAGTATTTTTTGACACGGTCACAACCGGTTTATCAGACGGCCTCTCCCTTAGGAGGGTTGAAGTCGTGAGATTGGTTCCGGAGGCCTGAGTGGAATACCGAACTCCATTCAGTAACTGAAGGGCTACCTTTCGCAGTTCTCAGGATATCCCTGTATAGGGGTATTGCGGTTAAAGGACCAAGCAGCAGATTTACCTTTCTGGACGTGTCATGAACGGGGTATCTTAGTTGCCATTCTTCTAGGATTTGACTACCCGGTGTCCCTCCCGGTAGGGGGATACCTTAGCCTCTTGGCTTTCCTATTCATATTGTCTAACTTGGATTTCATCACCTTGCAGAGGATATGTCTAGTTGAGTCATAATACTTCTAGTTAGGCGTTTGCATGCTCCCTTACCTCCTTTTGGTCTAGTGAGTCCACCATTTTTTATTTTTAGCAAACCTGCTGCTTGTTGGTATTTTGACCATTTCTGTTGACACTCCGCCTATTGTAACACAACTGTTACAGTGGGTGTTTTGAGTTGATTGTTGGCCTACGTGCCCTATTTTTTGAGCTCTCCTTCTGCACACGAGGTTGCACTAGGGTTTTTGAGCTGTTTTGTAGTTACCTCAACCCACAGAAATTTGACACCATTTGTCACCATTTAGTCCCCGAGACATTCTCGGCGCCTCAGAGGTGAGCCCCCACAACACGGTTCACATGACACCACCCATCATCGAGACAGATCATCATCACTTGATACCACTTATCATAGATCTCGAGCCTTGTCACTTGACTCCACTCGTCAGCGGCATAGGACTCCGTCACCAGATACTGATGCCCCTTATTTTACCTCTGATTCTGAGCCAGAGTCTGAGAACCCCCTTTACACTGCCCCTACTAGCCCCATGGCTGGTATGACTCCCACTCCCATCTTAGTAGGGATCGTTGGTGGCACATCCACCACTACACCGGTTACCACACCTGCTATGGGTATGCCCTCCACGGGGCCCCCATTTACCGTTCCCCTCATGGCCCCTATTCCCGCAGCAGGAATACCTATTCCCACTCCATCAGTGACTCATACCACCCATGGTGGTGCAGGTCCATCCTATACCACCTTAGTTCCCCCACTTGGGGGCCACCTCCCTCACATCACCCCTCCACTTGGGGGAATCGGCCCCAACTTAATCCAACCCACTACCGTGTCACATCCTTCATCCATTTTTCCATTCATGGCTAGCCTCAACCTGCCTGACCTAGCCAGATTAACCAACTACCCCATCCG
>LPNX010730020.1:1406638-1419080 GCA_001517045.1 Pseudotsuga menziesii | reverse complement strand
TTTCCCCCCCCCCCCCCCCCCCCCTCAGTGTCTAAGACCTGGTTCAACACAAAATTTTAGATCTGATCATTTTTTAAAGGAAATTTGACCAATGCTAAAAAGCAATTACTAGTTAAAGTGTTTTTTTTCTAGTTTTTTGAGGAGGTTTCTAAGCTTCCCAAATTCGAAGGAAAAAGTACCACTGCATTTAAAAATGATCCTAAAAGGTCCTAGGAAGACTCAATTAGTGTTTTGAAAGTCCACTAATGTTCTGCAAGGTTTGCAAATAACTTAATTCAATGCCAAAAAACAGAGTTTTCAAAAAAATGCAAATTCCAGCCATATGCACACAAAACTTCAAAAATCCTTCCACAAATATTTAAAACTTGATAAAAGAGATGTAAGTACCATACGAAACCTAATTTATGATATTCCTAAGACATTTACAACAACAAAAATCAACCAAAATGGCCCAAAATTGCAGATCTGACCATTAAAAAATAAAGAACCATGAATTTTTCAAACTCCAATATTCATAAACATGCAAAAATTCAAAATCCTTTAGAAATACCTTAAATCTTACTAAAAGGGAGGTAAATTTTGTGTAAAACCTAAGTGAGCAGATTTCTAAGACACCTACAACAGCAAAAAACAATCAAATTGACCCAACAATGCAGATCTGAACCTCAAAAATTTCAAGAACCATGACTTTACCTCACTATGGGTCAAAAAGGGAGTTATTGGGGGTGGTAACGCTCTGTATACACTAGAAAAGGGCTTTGCTAGGCTCAGAGGCACTTTGTCTACACTAGACAAGGGCGTTACTAGGATGAGGAGAAAAAAAACACTAGAATTGAACCAAAATCCTTGAAAAATGCAAAGTTAAAAATGGGATCAGGCTGGTTTTGACCTCTACATCTGATCTAAATATTCAGAAGACCAAAAAAAACATGCATCAAAGGATTTGAAATGAAAGACACACCCAAAGAAGGGGAAATTCTCAAGAAAATTTGTTTCAAGAGAAAATACCCTTATCTCCCTGGTATGGTCACCATTCTGTTAGTAGATTTGAATGAAGGGACTTGTCTACAGCCTATCTATCCTTAACTACAGGGAGGGTGAATCCTGCTGACATAATATATGCAATAATGGACAATTTCCTGAAATTTATATACTTTTTCAAAGGAGAGAGAGAGAGAGAGGGAAGGGAGGAGGTTACCTCTTGCAGTGTGCTATTTGGTGAATATCCTTTTGCTCTAGCCTCCATGGCCTTTAGGCCTTCATTAGAAGCAAATATCTAGTTCCTTACATATAACTCTTAAAAAACTTCAAAAAAATCATGAAATCTATCTACTAAATGTTGCAAAAATGCATGAAACAAACATGGATTGAAACACAATATTTAAAGGAATTTTGAATTGCATCATATTAAACTGAGAGGAAAGTGATTACGACCCAATAATGGGTGTCCCTTTTTCCCTTGCTCTAAACTACCCCTCTCCATCAATGCCAATGATTAAAGAAACCATGATGTGTAAGAAAGGTTCTATCTATCTTCTCATTCCTCCAACATGCCTTTTCTCTCTAATTTGTCCTCCTCAATTCACCTCTTATGCCTTCCATTTATAGGATTGGGATTTGAGCATCCCATCTTTGATTATGAATGTGGGATTTAGGATTTTTGAAGGTTTTGATGATTTCCTTCAAAAACCCCACTTTCCTTAGTTTTTAGGCATTTCAACTTGACTTTCAATATTTCTAGGACAATTAATGCCTTTGTTAGGCATTTTACACTGTGAGAGTTATAGGAACTGGGATTTGGCCCATAAGTGGTCACGAACTTGACCTCTTTATAGCCACCTTGTCTTCAAACATTTATTTCTTTGTGGAAGCAGTGGTCAGTTTGTTCCAAAAATTATGATCTTCATGTTGCGGGTGAAGTAGAATATTGTTTTAGACCAACACTCTTAAGGGTGTTAATTTTATTGTTAACAATGAGAAAACCCCGACTAATTCAACCTCATTGACTAGGTGAATTGGAAGATGAACCTGAAAGTCTATGAAATTGGACAAAAATTCCTTCTCAAACATATAAGCAGTCTCAGTTATCTCTTGATGCCACCATGGAATGCTAGCTGTTTAAATATCCTTTGATGCGATCCACCACACAAATACATATAGTTTATTTATGGCATGCCACAGGTCATCAAAAAAGTCATGGTTCACACATCCACGCATGAACAATGGATAATGACACTACAAAGTAAACACAAAAAATTAATTGCATCTTAACTTGTGTGGTAAAATATGTAAACAAAAAGTAAAATCAAATTTTTGACATTATATGTACCCTTAGAAGGTTGAGATGGTCATGCGATTCCAACATGACAACTTTTAATTTGCTGTGAAGCAGTTTCTTAGAGTAGAACCATAAAGATAAGTCGCCTTCACGCCAAATATAACTTCATTTTCCAAATTTAGATGATCTTTATTCAAAATCCACGGGACATTTCCTTGTTTAAATGAAAAAGTGGGGCCAACCTCTCCTCTATTTTCTTGTCTTATCCAATGATTCTTCTAAGTATTTGAAGAAATAAGATATTTCCTGATAGCCAACTTGTTACTTTTTTTGGATGATATGTGATGCCACAAAGAACATGAAACATTTTTAAATATATGCATGGGATCTAGTAAGTGGGAAACGTTAAGATGCTCCCAATATGGGAGCTCATAAAATATTGATTTTCTTTTCACCCCTTTGGGAATTTTCTCAACATAGGTGTTGAAGAATTTAACATCATCGATCACATGTTGCACATTAGAATCAAACATCTCTATGTATTCCTTCTCCTTCTCTCTATCATATTCCCTAAGCTAGTCATTCGATGTCATTATTTCAGGCCTTTGGGTTCTCTCTCGTTTACCATTGAAATAAGATATTGTTCTTCTATAAGAGTGGTTTTTTGGAAGGAATACCCTAGAGAAGTCATACATTGACTTTCGTAGGTCTTTCGACCACCTATCCTTCATAGAAGGTCTACAAAATTTACATCCATAATAACCTTTTGTTACAAGACTTGCCAATGCTATAGTAAATAGAGTACATTAGTTTTGAATATCAAGATAGTCACACCAGATTAAATATGGAATTTTTTTTTTGCTTTGAATTTAAACAAATCAAACAACATATTTACTTGAGGAAACTCCTAAACCCTGATAATCATGTTTGGTGCACGCACATATTCCATACAACATAAAAATCCTCTTTGATGGGAATATATGTCTCAACACATCATATACCTGCATCCCTTCCCATAATTCCTTGGATTCATTGATAAATGGTTGTAGGTAAACATCCATATTCTTTACTTGTATTTTACCAGGGACTATAAGATCCACTGTACGATGTTAATTCTTCATGGAAAACCATGGGGGGATGTTGTTATTGATCACTAATACAGACCAAATGATATCGATGCTATTTGGTTGGGAATATGGGTTGATGCCATCAATGGATATGAATTGAACCTTGCATACTTCATCCTTGAATTTATCGATCCAGGTATCCTCTATATGCTTAATGGATATTGAATATGTTTGGATTCACATAACTCCTTCCTCACATATGTGTGATGCATGCCATCCCTGCAAGATAGATAATTATTTGCAATGAGAGAGGATTTAAATCCTTGGGATTATGGGCATATGCCTCAATATCTTATGAGGAGGACCATGTGCTTTAGACTTGTTATTCGATTCTTTGTACCTGTCATGCCCACATTTTGGACATATCTCTTTGTCTACACATTCACCTCTTTATAGAATATAATCATTGTGACATATATGATATGATATGTACTAAACACCCAACATTTTCAACATTTGCTTTACCTCTTTGCAGCTTCCAGGCTATACATTATCATTCAGAAGTACCTTAACTTTGAATAACTTCCATTTCATGGACATTGCAAATGTTCAATGTCATTTAATGTTCATAAAATTGACCATTTTCAATGATGCTTGTGTCATAAGATTCCTCAAAATATAATGTAGTTGATGGTCAGTTACCTCAACATTGTTGAGAAACATGCATATGACATGCCATACTTTTCTTTCAAGTTGTAAAGTAACATTGTTGTCCCCAACTATGTAGACTTTGATAGGTTAGGTTCAAAGAGAGATGTGGTGTTTGTTGATTTAAGGCTTTTGAAGAAGTCTCCAGTGATATGAGTATCATTCCCTAACTCATTGTCTTGGAATGTATGTAATAAAATTGCATCAATGTCACTCCTTTGTTGTAATAACTCATCCATACCAACATTTACTTCATTGCCTCCATTGCCAACATGTGAAGAACTTCTATTACTATAGGCATTCCTAATTGGTGAGGATGGCCCCAGTGGAAAATGAATAGGTGGTTGATTCAATGATTCTTAGTATGATTCCTCTCCAAGTTGCACTCTTTTTTAGCCTTCTCTTGATTTTACATTGTACTGGGATGCAATAGAAGGTGGTAGGTAGGCCGATCATCATCAGAACCATGATTTCAAAAATATTGAACATTACATAAATCATGTTAGTAATCACAATCTAATTGGTTTTATATATTATTATACAAAAGAATTATTATAGAAGCACAAGAATCATTTCCAATAGAAAATGTTAAGTTGAATTTTTTTATAAAGCAAAGGTTCAGATTGAGCAATAAATTAACATCAATTCCACTTTAAATATAAAAAATTAAAATTGAATTTATAAATTAAATTAACAATTTATAAATCATAATTTCAAACTGAGCAATACATTAACATGGCTCAAATTGAAAATTAAAAAATAAAATTAATCAATGTTTCTTTGTCTTACGCCCCAAGGGAATGCCTAAGGGTAATACCAATGCAAGGCGTCTTTGATGAGTAGTTGGTGGTCTACAAAAGTTGTAGTTTATTAGCAACTTGTCACCAAGATACAAACTAAGTATTGCATGTACAACAACTAATTTGGAAACTTTTCTTTTCATAAAGAACTCTTGGTCATTGAAGTGTTCCTCAAATGAACAATTTGTAGAAAATAAAGAGAACCTAAAATATTTATGAACCCTGCAATGTTCCTATGAGTGTGTGGACTACCATCTATATATAACAGGTTCTTCCTATTAAAGTTTTCAGAAACATAACCATTCATGCACATACTATACATGGAAATGCTATTCTTGTATTTAACAATATTCAAGTAATCAGACCAAAAATAGATATGATCACAAAATGCCATAAGTGCTATGGATTGTTTGGGAGGATCAAGTGCATATGAAAGGATAAACAACCCAAGATTTGCATTATATATATTAAACTCAATAATCATAAAACAATTACCACAAAAGGAGAATTTGGTTCCAACATCAGGCACAAGTAGAGAAGATGACCAAGTGCCATACAAAGTGTGGTTATAAGAAGTTTGATATTTACTTTGAAAATTCACAAGAAGGGAGAAATAATAGCTACCCTCCAACAATTGGACGAACCTCGGTGTGTACTTGGACAAATTTTCTCTGGATCTTGTAGTAGAGATGGGTTGGGTGGGATTCATATCATACTTTGGTCAATAGAAATTTCAGTTGACTGAACATAAGAAGAGGGATTTGTTAATTTAGGATGAAACATAGTTGTTTTGGCTTCCAAAATTCTTAAAAATGAGCATATAGAAGTGTTCTTGTGTTTCTTTTCCACATCACCTATTGGATTTTTTACTGCATTAGGGGGTATTAGACCATCAAAATTGGGTAATCTATCATTGGTGTAATGGGTGAGTGCGACTGTTATCAACCCAAATGGCACTTCTCCATCTGAGTGCCGACATTTCCTATGTTGGCACACAAAAGGACATTTATGGATTGAAGGTTGCCTAAAACACTATAGATGGGCATGTTATGAAATAAATTCATTATCCATCCAGCTTGCCATTTTTACCTTTTAATATGTCAATTGTTGTACGCGCCTTTTCCTATATGCAACCCACATACATACACGACATTTCCTACAGCATGTCGTGTATTGTACGTGAGTATTTGTCATTGCAACCCGCGTACAGATCTGTACGCGGGTTTCCCTTAGAGCAACTCGCGTGTCATACGTGAGTTTCCAGTATTAATACTTGCGTACGCTTTCCTTTGACATTAAAAATAATAAATCACGATTATTTGAGATTTGTTAAGCCCTTAACTATAACCATCTTAACTGTCTCAACCTCCTCAACCCTCGAAACTGCCTTATTTTACTAAGTATAAATAAAGGCCTTGGGGAGGGTATTAATCAATCATACTTGGAGAGCAAAGTTATGCTTCAGGTACAGGGGTACCCTTGATACTCATGCCGCAGTTGCTTCAGGTACAAGGGTATCCTTTTAGCTATTTTTCATGCCAAATAGAGATTCTTTTTGAGTCTCTTTTTACAAGCTATCCCTTTATAGGACTCCCCGCCCTTATGGAGTTTCTTTAGGCCCAGGTCTTACTCCTTAAAACAGACTTGACTACCGAGTTAACTTGTCCGTTAAAGCTCGTTAAGAATATGTGAATGGGCATCCGCATTGGTGGTAGGTTATCTCTTTCTTGGACCATGCGGAATAATACCAGAAATGATCCCTCTCTTTTCTATTCAAATTGAGAAGAGTATTCTCAGGCATAGGTTTATCGCTTTTCCAGACCCGAGGGACTAAATTTATGGAAAAGGAACTCCTGGTATGAGCTTAGTTTTCTCTTTTTCGTGCTCTGGACCTAAACATGAAAAAGATTTCGAGTGTACTTTGTGTCTTTGTTATGCTCGTTAAACACTAAAGAATAAAGCAACGAGTTTATTGTTGTAAGCTCCATTTCTTGTACTCAAATGGATCTTTCTGAGTGATCTTGCTTTCCTTCACACTCATAAAACTCAAGCTATTCATACTGTTCTCGAAGGAGCGTTGGGTAGGTGGTAATTTAATCTTTTTTGGACCTCCCTGACTAAGTACAAAAAAGGTTCACCTTTTCTTCTACGGAAATTAAGAGAGTTCTTCTGTGGTATGTTTTATACTTTTTCGGCCTCAGGAGACTAAATTGGATGAAAAAGGACCCCCCTGGAGTCTTCTTTGGAGTTTTCAGACTCTTTAAATGTGAAAACACCAGCTGAGCATGTACTAGTTCGGGCTCATTAAATGCACAAATCATTGACACTATCAAGCATTATTTTCTCTTCTCTTCAAGCTTGTTAAAAAATGAAGAGAGATCCAAGTTGACTTTCTTGGACTCGTTAAAATTTAACAGGGAAGGTAAGGAAGAAGTTTTCTCTTATTTTCAGTTAGTGGCAGCATGCCATCCTTGAACATAGCACTCTCTGTTTTTTTCAATACCCATGTCTCTGTGTTCACTTTCAGTTTACTACTCCTCCTCTTGTCTGTTATACCTGGGGAATCTGATCATGTCTCCTACATGATAGATAAGTCTAGTTGTTCTATCTATAAAGTTAAAATCTGCCTTGGGTCATCTCTGTGTCGTGCTCACTATTCAAGGACTCAACCCAATGTTTGATCTTTAGCCTGATCCCATCATTGTTATATTTGTTATCTATTGTGTCTCCCTTCCTTTGCCCAGTTCCTAGTCACTCTTGTGATCCATTGGAGGAGCTATTTCCTTCCTTATCACAATATGGTTCCACTTCAGTACTTCCTGATGATGAAGACCTAGAGTTTTGACGATAGTATCTTAGGATTCACTTCTATCATTGGTGAATTCCTTTGATTTAGTTGTCGATTATCACCTATTGATTGACAAACTGTTGAATCCTTTCCATGTTCGACTTCAGCCTACATTTATTCACATGGCTTGGATTGTACTGGTTCTTTGGGATTGAAGACCTTAGTTCCTCACCTATGGACTAAGTTGCGCAAGATTATGTTCCATTTATGTACACAGCTTCCAATTCTTTGAAGACTCATCATTATTGTATATTGTGGCTTCAATCCACCTTTGTAATATATGTGGTATTGTACCCGTATCATATGATGTACTCAAATATTGTAAAGGAGCTAGTGTTCTAGTATATTGAACATAGCATCCTTAGATATGACTTTGTATATGACATCATGATGTATTTGTTTCAAGTACTACCTCTGCTCCATTGGATTTCTGAGTTCTCGAAAGATAAAGATTATAATGTATTTCGGCCATCGCTTCCCTCTGACCTCACCCATTAGGGGGCATCTATTATCAACCCAAATGGCACTTATCCATCCGAGTGCTGACATTTCCTATGTTGGCACACAAAAGGACATTTATGGATTGAAGGTTGCCTAAAACACTATAGATGTGCATGTTATGAAATACATTCATTATCCATCTAGCTTGCCATTTTTACCTTTTAATATGTCAATTGTTGTACGCGCCTTTTCCTATATGCAACCTGTGTACATATGCGACATTTCCTACAGCATGTCGCGTACTGTATGCGAGTATTTGTCATTGCAACCCACGTACAAATCTGTACACATGTTTCCCTTAGAGAAACTCGCGTGTCATACGCGGGTTGCCAGTATCAATACTTGCGTACGCTTTCCTTTGACATTAAAAATAATAAATCATGATTATCTGAGATTTGTTAAGCCCTTAACTATAACCATCTTAACTGTCTCAACCTCCTCAACCCTCGAAACTGCCTTATTTCACTAAGTATAAATAAAGGCCTTGGGGAGGGTATTAATCAATCATACTTGGAGAGAAAAGTTATGCTGGTGGTATCTATTCAGAAGCATTTGGAGCAGCAGAACTCAAAATCCTTTGGTTGCAGAGGAGTCCTTGTTTCAGGCGTTGGGTTGTAACCTTAACTCATTCACTATTGTTAATAAAGAGAATCCTTATTCCAAATGTGTTTTGAATGTCTTTCATGTAGTATGGTTTGATGAATGTTTATGATTAAGCACTCTACATACTGTTTATCTAACCTGTCATGTATACATGTATAAGCTTGCAGTTGGAGGATTTGCTCTTTACAGGTGAAGGAGAAACATCCCTGAAAGCTTTGGAGGAGAAGCAGAGCAGGAGAAGACAAAGCTAGGATCAACCGTCGTGAATCAGGTGAGTATATCCTATCTTCTTGTTTCCTTTCTGTGCTTTAAAGTTGATTGCCTGCAAGTTTTAAGAGTATGTTGGTAACCCCAGACCTTCGATTATAAGGTGTTTATTCCTGTACAACAGCAACATGTTGAGGGTTCTTCAACCCTTGACATTTTTAACAACCACAAACTACCGGGGTGTCATAATAGAGTTATAGCTCACGAAGAATTACTATCGATGAACTAGGATTATGGCTTGAAGATGGCATGTTACAATTGGTGGGGGAAATTGACNATTTTTAACAACCACAAACTACCGGGGTGTCATAATAGAGTTATAGCTCACGAAGAATTACTATCGATGAACTAGGATTATGGCTTGAAGATGGCATGTTACAATTGGTGGGGTAAATTGACTGCTCATTTTCATTTATGAATTGCTTGCAGTATTTTGCACATGATAAGAGCTTACGACATTTTGAAACTGGTGGAATTTCTTGTGCATCTGAACCCAAACCTGAATCGGGATCCTGTAATAAATAATAAATTAATATTCAGGTTCACATGGATAAGTAACATAAATTCAAATAAATAGTCAAAATATAAATAAAATCTGAACTTACTGGGGATGGAAAGGGAGAACTCGTTAAACTGTGAACATAATGGAATGAGTTGGGATATGAAGAATTGGCCATTAAATACTACAAACTTTTCTCCTTGCAATTGAGCCAAATCGACAATCAATATACATCTTTACTGTCCTAATTTTTTTTCAAGAACTATATTATAATCTAACTTCCAATATGGTTTGGAAACCATTTTGTAAGAATAAGGTGAGTTTAAGTAACATATATATACTATGAAATATTGTAATTAGTGTGGTTGAATACTAAAAGAACATGTGGGATGAATATATAGTTTTAAGTGGAGACATAAAAGCACATGCTTACAAATTAAACCGATGCATCTATTCAAATATACACGTACCGATGCACTCACATAGACAAAATGCACTGGTGCTTAACATCGATAAACACACTGTGAAAGAACCTCCACAAAAGCCCCCACAATAGAAAATATCCACTACATTTGGTAGTGGATATTTATACATGCATTTTGCAACATTTTTTCATTCCATTGCATTTAATAAACATAAGTGCACTGATGTGCCCTAATTATACATGCACCTTGACATGCGATTTTTTTTTAAGCTGCTGAAGGTCCGGTGTGTTTGATATATGGCCGCACTGGTGCAACATGACCAAAAGTGCACTGAAATGCCGAAAAATTAAAATAAAAAAACTGCACAAGCTATTTTTTCCCTAAACTGAAAAATGGCGACAATTTTAAGTTCAAAAACTAATTCTAAATAGTGTTTAAAAGCAAAACCTAAACATTAATTCATTCTTTTTTCGAAAATTTCAGGGGAGAGCCTTGGAAGAGAGACGTACGTGGAAGGAGTTTGGAGCAACTGGATTATTCCAAGGATTGAAATTTGTTAGGTATGGTGAATCAAACAAAACCATGCATAGTAAAAAAATTCAAGTATTTAAAATATTATTGTTGATCTTATTATTTTATTTCGAATTGAACTAGATTTAGAAAAAAAAACTTCATACTTACCTTCAATGTTGCAACCCTTATTTTCTTGTTGTTTTTTTCGTTTTATGTGGCTGCAAAATCATACATAGGGTTTAAATGCCTCTATTGTTATACACAATTAAGATTTCACTTTTTAGGGATTTTAGATTTGTTGAGATTAGGATTATATATAGCAAGTGTAGGGTGAGATGGGGCCACTTTTGGATCAAATTTGCAACCATGATGGCCTTGCTAAGTTTATTTATTTATTTTAATTTTTAAAATTTTCAATAAAAAATGCATGCATCAAAATTGGTACATTTGTATTATAGGAATACACAGGTGCGGTTTTAGAGAAAGTGAATCGGTAATGACATGTGACACATCATGTTTTATTTTATAAAACCACAAAAATCAATTGTTGTTTCTTGGTTCTTTGTTATTGGTGTGTTTATACGAATATAACACCGATAATGGAAGGAACACACCATTTTTTATTTTCATAAAATAGTAAATAATTTTCAGCTGTTCATGGTGCAACTATGTTGATATATTGCACTAGTGCGGTATGTACATAAACACTTTGAGGAAATTGATGGGATAAAGCACACTAAAACTAGACTTGTTTTCTATTTTGAAGGTTTGTAATTTATTTATATAATATATTGGGAGCTTTTCTATTTAATGTTTTAGGTCGTTTATTGATATAAAATGCATGGTATGAGTTCAATGAACAACTACTTTTTTCAACATGATGGGAGCACATCCAAAATTACGAAGAAGGCAAGTTCTTTTAATTAATTTATGTATTTAAATTAATTTGTTTGAATTATTTGTAAATTTCACTAATATGTATTGGTTAATGTGTGACATGCAGAGCCAAAAAATAAGGAATCTCGATAAGGTTCTTACCAATCTAAGTCCATAAGAGCATAAACCATTGATGAAAAAGTTGCAGAGGGATGAATAAGGTGAATAAAAAAGAAGTCAATATAAATTATTTCTTCAAATTTGAGTAATAATGTACTTAAGAATATTCACTAATATGTTTCAAATAATCTAATTCATATCTGTTTAATGTTATGTGGGGACTAACAACAAAAGATGTCAATGCCATCATTAGATTTTTTTTATATAGAAGATACAAATGATGATCAATTGGTCCTTAGCTTAGTTGGAGTGGTGTTGAAAGTTAATGGATGAAGCAAACAATTTTATAATACTATGAGGGATATAGTAGAAAGAACATATAGATGTACTTTTTACTTACAATATAGAAACCAATCAAATGATTCAAAAAATCATGTCATATGTAAACTACAATAGTCATTCCCAGAGCAATGGTTAATGACCTGTCAGACTTACAATAGAAAAAACATACAACAACAAAAAAGAATCATTGAAAAAGTAATATTCTTAAACATGCTTATGTAGAATATGTATGCATAACTACTACAAAGTGTCATTCCTTCAATAATTTTAATTATGCTATATTTATTTTTCATATCAACATAATTTTTTTTAATGTCATTTTATATTTCCAGAATAATTATGAAAATCCCAAAGGATGAACAAGGTGATATGTGAAATGTGCCAGCAGGGGTGTCCAAAAAAGTGTACAAGGAGATGGTCAAGGAAATGGACATAAATTATTGCTGGAGGAGCTATCTCAACAAGAACGTGCTTTAAATGTATGAAAACATTGGTTTTTAAGATTATTTACACCTTATTAATTAATTCAACATTAAATATTTATTTTCAATTATTTTGTTGCAGAAAAGAAAACAAAATGGAACCTTGTCAACAC
>LPNX010730020.1:1386412-1399904 GCA_001517045.1 Pseudotsuga menziesii | reverse complement strand
CTTCCTCCAAAATTAATTAATATTATTTTATTATTTTAACTATTATTTTATTATTTTCCTTAGGAGGCCCATTTTAGACCCCAAAATTCCTCTAATGACCTACATGCATGACAATTGAGCATTATTTAATGATGCATGCACTTGATTAAGTCTCCATGCGCATGCATGGAAGTCAACTGCAAATTAGAAGTTAAACTAACCTAATTAGGTCAAAAGTTAGGGTTTTCACAGTTGAAGGTTATAAAAGAAAGATAAAGTGAATGGAGAAGATACTTATGTGATAATTGATTTGTGGAGTCGAATTGGAGAGCTCGGCGAGCTAAGTTGGGGTTGAGCACATGCTCAGCTAACTGGTGTATTTCGGTAGCAAAATCTATCTGCCCTAGTTCATCATCAGGTTGGATCATCTAGGTTTAACACTAGTTCATCATCAGGTTACATTCAATAGTTATTCCGGGAAGTTGATTATTCATCCATCTAGAGGGTTTCACCATCACACCGTGTCATCGTGATTAGAGACAAAGCAATTTGTTTTCCTACCTACAGGGTTCAGAACTTCCGCATGCTGCTTCCATCATCATCAAAGGGGTATTATAACCCTAGTGCACATCATCCGGGCTTCTAGCATCAGCTTATTTATTATTCTGGAGCTTATATAGTTTGATAGGAGGGCGCATTCACCTGTGGAGGATGATTTGGTGTACCTCCTTATTCCTCCAGAAGAATCCTTGCATGCTGGGACTAGTCTCTTCACCATCAGCTGATCTATATACTAGTATGTACATGCATTGATTTCTCCTATTTTATAGCATCTCAATATTTTTCTAGGGCACATATTTGCATGCAAAGTTTGGGGTTTGCTTTCCTATTTGATTAAGAAGTAAGTCTATTAGCCATCTACAGTATACACATAAACATGACAATATCAGTTTGGGATATTACAATGGTATTAGAGCTAGTTTTCCTGCCATCCTGAGTGGGAATCTATTGAGGGTTTCCATTTCATTGTGGGAGTTGAATTTTATAGATCAAGGCTATGAATTTTGAGCAAGCCGTGAGGCTTAGTAGAAGCACTGTGAGGCGCGGCTCTCTTGCCTGTCTTTCTCCCACATACGTGGAGGAATTTTATGACAAACACCCAATTCGGAGTTGTGCATGCTTTTGACCATTTTTCAGAAATTTCAGTGGCATTTTGATATGCAAGAAGAGATCTCAGTAATTACAAATGAGAATTTGTTTGAGATTGAAGTCATATTGCTGCTGTTGTGACCGCTTTGAAGACCAAATATCATTGGTGGAGAGAGTTTGCAACTTTTCCCTCTTCAATTGTGTGAAGTGTGACTACATTAATTGAAGCCGTGATATGCTGCTATAATTCCTTTGAACGTTGGTGACTGCACACTAATGGTGGAGATTCACACCCTTTATCAAGTGCGTAGAGCAAACTTGCTTTGAAGATGATGAGAGTCCTTGCTGAAGACATAGGTTTTTACTCGGTCACATGAAGAGGCCTGTGATTGTTGTATTGGAGCTGTGAGTTTGATCTATATATTGCACAAAGTCCTTGGGATCGTAGCATCCCTTGAGTGGCAGGTCGCCTTCATCCTGGGCGCGCTCCATGGTTTTGTCCACACGACTTTTTGTGCGGTTATAGACAGAGATCACGAAGCCCTTCTTTGCTACGTTGAGGGCAAGTTTCTGGCCCATCACTGCTAGACCCTCCAGCTTGATTCTGGACAACGTCCCCACCTCCATTGAAAGAAGAGAAAACCACAGGACTCGAACTCTAAACCTCTCGCAATGAAAGAAAGAAGCTTCAACGATCAGAGATGCACATCCAAAAATCTACATAGCATCAAGCATGCCCAATTCCCGCCAACCTCTAGCTTTTCAATCATACAATTGTGTTCCCTTTTGAAGAGTTGACCACTATTCCTGGGACGCTGCAAGCTACAAGATATAATCACTCTTTCTAGCTGTGGGCATGCAAAAATTATAAATGAATCTAGGAGACCCATACAACATTACTCATAGGAGACAGAGGTATAGAGACAGAGAAGAGGAGTTAGAGGACATAGATTTGGGGAACATAGAGTATCAGTTTGAAAAAGGAAAAGAAACAATGGCCGATGATGATAAAATAGCTCTCAATAGTCTCATATCAGCCATAAAATAACTCACCACTGGGGAAAAAAAAATGATGAGCACCTTCAGGAAAATGACTGAGAAGAATGGGCCCACCCCACACAGTCCCTTATTTCCCAACAGTGATAGGGTATCCACCAGCAGTAGTAGGGAGTACTTATATACCAACATGCAGAGGCATCCCCATATACACAAGCCTGTCTGACCTACCATGCCTCAATTCTTAGATAGTCTAGCTGTAGTGCCTCTAGCACAAGCAGAACCAGAAGAACCCATGAGTGCCTATCTCAGAGAATATAGAGCTTTAGGAGAGGACTTCCATTCAGCCATGATGTTCACTGACTTCTTCCACTTTAAAAGTAAGAACAAACCCAAATCTTACAATAGGCCATTTACCAAGAACTATGAGTTATAGCGCACCATAGGGAAACTGACTATCCCTACCTTTGAGGGCACTCGGGGTGGCCTAGCCAAGAATTGGGTAGAGAAGTTGGATACATACTTCCAGCTCAACCCCATGATTGAGATAGATTCCATTAAATTGGCTACTTTGCATTTGGACGGAGAAGCACATGAGTGGTGGTATCATGGGTTAGTGACACTAGGTCACAACACCATCACATCGTACCCAGATTTTACACAGAGGCTCACTGAGGAGTTTGATCGGAAGGATCCTGAGGTACACTTTAGGGAGCTAGCACAACTCAAGTAGACAGATAGTTCAAATGCATTTATTTCAGAGTTTCAAAGGATAGCAGTCATGGTGACAGATATATTAGAGAGCAGGTTAATTATGTTGTTCACTAAGGCTCTCACTGAACCCTTACGGGGATGGGTCAAGTCTTATAGGCCCACCACCCTAGTAGATGCCATCAGAAGGACTAGAGATTTACAGGATGCAATACCCAAGGTTAGGCTTCCTCCCAAACCCAATTCCCCTATTTAAGATGAAGAGAGGAAACCCATCCAGAAAGAAGGGCCCAAGAAAGAATGGATGGACAATAATACTCGACAAGACCTTAGCAGAAAAAAGTTATGTTTCACTTGCCAGGAACCATGGGTACCAGGTCACAGATGTTCAGGGAATGGAAAAGCTTACTACATAGAGGCCTATTCTGACAATGTGGAGGATGATGATTATCCAGATCAGGAGCAGAGAGAGACACCAGAGACATTTAGGGAGTTGTTGCCCTCAGGAGGTATCATTGCTACCATGATAGGGGTTCCTACATTCCACACTCTCTGAATCGGAGGTACCGTACAGGGCCATGGAGTGGGAGTGATAATAGATGGTGGGGAATCCCACAACTTTATTGATGCTGCATGGGTTAAAAGGAGAGACATTCAGACTGAGAGTTTTGAGGGGTTTTCAGTAGTTGTAGCAAGTCACACCATGGAGTGTAGTCAGAGGATTCCTCAATTAACAGTAACACTGGGGAATTGTACAGTGATAGAGACATTCTATGTGGTGGATGTACCTGACATGAGGGTGGTATTAGGAGTTTAGTGGATGTATTCCCTAGGGAAGTATTCCAAAAACTACCAGACCATGGAGATGGAGTTCACAAGAGTATAGGGATAGAAGGTAGTACTGAGAGGGATGAATACCTACCCTCCCACGCCAGGGACATCACACAGGATGGAGGGAGTACTCCAATAGGGATATATTGAGGGAGCAACAGAATGTTTTGTTACCTTCAGGAAACCACCAGATAAGGACACACAACATCCAACAGTATTCGGAGACCATCCAGCAGGTTGACCTCCAAATAGGGGATTCAAGAGCTGCCCCCCCCCTCCCTTGATGATGAGGGGCAATTGATTCTGATTCCGGAGCGCATTCTAGAGGTGCGAGAGCGAAAACTGAGGAACAAAATCATCAGAAACTACTTGGTTCAATGGAAAGATCTGCCTATAGAGGAGGCCACTTGGGAGACAGAATAGGTATAACAGCACCCAACTTTACAGTTTCTTGAGGACAAGCAAATTTGAGTGGGGAGGATTGTAATGTCCTCTTTTTCCTAGGCATTGAGGACCAACCCGCTAACCTATGTGATTCCTGTGGGTTCAAGCGGGTACTAACAGTCAGGGAATCAGCTAAAGACTGATGCCATCTACAAAAGATCTAGGGCATCAATATTATATCACCATTGGGTCGAAGAGGGCCACCAGAGCCAAAGGCCACCTGTATGCATGACAATTGAGCATTATTTAATGATGCATGCACCCGATTAAGTCTCCATGCACATGCATGCAAGTCAACTACAAATTAGAAGTTAAACTAACCTAATTAGGTCAAAAGTTAGGGTTTTCATAGTTAAAGGTTATAAAAGAAAGATAAAGTGAATGGAGAAGATACTTATGTGATAATTGATTTGTGGAGTCGAATTGGAGAGCTCGACGAGCTAAGTTGGGGTTGAGCACATGCTTAGCTAATTGGTGTATTTCGGCAGCGAAATCTATCTGCCCTAGTTCATCATCAGGTTGGATCATCCAGGTTCAACACTAGTTCATCATCAGGTTACATTCAACAGTTATTCCGGGAATTTGATTATTCATCCATCCAAAGGGTTTCACCATCACATCGTGTCACCGTGATTAGAGACAAAGCAATTCGTTTTCCTACCTATAGGGTTCAGAACTTCTGCATGCTGCTTCCATCATCATCAGAGGGGTATTATAACCCTAGTGCACATCATCCGGGCTTCTAGCAGCAGCTTATTTATTATTCTAGAGCTTATACAGTTTGAGAGGAGGGCGCATTCACCTATGGAGGACGATTTGGCGTATCTCCTTATTCCTCCGGCAGAATCCTTGCATGCTGGGACCAGTCTCTTCACCATCAGCTGATCTATATACTGGTATGTACATGCATTGATTTCTCCTATTTTATAGCATCTCAATATTTTTCTAGGGCACATATTTGCATGCAACTGCATGCATGCAAAGTTCGGGGTTTGCTTTCCTATTTGATTAAGAAGTAAGTCTATTAGCCATCTGCATTATACACATAAACAATAAAATATTAGTTTGGGATATTACAAGAGTAGAATGGGTTGTGGGCTTAGAGAAGCATGTAGGTGTTTCCTTCGCCTCGGTGGCCTTATATCCTAGTTTGGGGTTGGCCTCTTAGCATAAATAAATATGATGGACAAAGTGCCTATAGTTGGATGGGAAACTGCTCTTACATAACCATTTGCTTGGATCTTCTTTGTTTGAAGATAAGTATTCTTTTGCATTTGAGCATGTAATTTTTATATTTAATGTTCGTTATGATAATGTTGATATATGCATGCTAGATGTGTGTGGTTAGAGTTTATTTTTGTTGTGTATTATTATTTATGCATATGCACACACATATAATGTTATGAATTTGTGTTATGGATTTGGGGAAAAATTAGAAGCCTGTAGTTCGTTCATGTCTGCCTCTATTGGCCAAATTGATGGAAGGGGACATGACATACCCTAACCCCATTAAATAGATAGGTTTGCATGTATTGAGTCCATCTATAGTAAATAGGGCCCATAATGTAGATATAGTGTGAAAGAAATATTTATAAGAAGACATAGTAGAAGGTTTCTCCCGCTAGAATGTTCCTTCACTAACAAGGCTTACTAAATGGTTCTACCTATTAGAAATTTCCTACACTAGAAACTATATAAAGAAATAGAAGCAATGTTATAAAATGTTTTGTGAAGTATATTATAATTGGATCTCTGTTCATCTAGAGGTTTTCCCTTGAAGGGATAAGTGAACAATGCTTTCATCAATATAGGTATTGTTGTTGTGATAATTGGTTATCTACAATTGTTTATTGTTGTGGCAATTCTACCATTTTCATTCTAAAATCCTCCTTTATTCTCTTGTTTCTGCTTTGAAGTTTTGTTTTGCTAATAAGGTATATAACAATCATAAGAAAATGGGGATGTGGAAAATTGTTATGGAAAAGAGAGAGATGCATTATGTAATTCCCAAGAAACATGCATGGTGGAAAATGTTTTGTGAAGAGAGATGGATTGGTCCTTAATAGACATGTGATTTATTCTTCAATGGGCATGCGACTTAGCATGCAAAGGACACATGATTTATCTTTCAGTGAGCATGTGACACAATCCAAGAAGGACATGTGTTTTGTCCTTCAATAGTCTTGTTCATTGGTCATCAATGGACATGTGATTGATTTATTGTCAATGGGCATGTGACTTAGTGTGCAAAGGATGCATGATTTATCCCTCAATGAGTAAAATGTGACTTAGACCAAGAGGAGTACACATTTTGGCCTTAAATGATCTTGTGATATTTACCTTCAATAGACATGTGATTTGACCTCCAAGAGGAAGTGAATTAGCCTTCAATTATGGGGTAATGAGAGATATGTATTATATGATTCCATAATCACATTCTATTTGAGCTAGCTAATAATCATCGATATATATTATAAGAGAGGTTTAGAATATTAATATTCATTGTGGAGGTAATTTTAATAAAGATTGATTATCTAAATTAAAAGGACACTTAATTTAAGTAATGATAAACAACATAAATTAAAATGGCAATTTAATCAAAGATCAATTATGTACATTAAAATGTTACTTAAATACACATCAAACATTAAAATTAAAAATACACTCAAAAGAATATCAATATACATAGTTTAAAAGTGAGAGCATATTTAACTTTGTCAATAATAACTCCTAACAATCTATAATTCTATAATCTTATTCACACTTGAGAATGAATTTATTATTGGAAGTGGTTTTCAAGTATTTATATCTAATTAAAAAAAATTACTTATTTTAAATGTAGATATAATTACTCTCTTAAAAGTAGTTTTCAATCACATCTTCTTCTAATACTAAGAAAACCTTATATATCACCTTTTTCTCTTAAAAAAAAAACACATTGAAACACCATAATTTACATAAATAACATATTAACTTAGGTTAACTCTATATTGAAGTTTCATTGATTACAATTCAAATCAATGACAATATTACGACATTGATTAAGGCTTAGAGTAACATTAAAGTTACAATGATACGATCAAATCAAACCACTTTATAGAAATGAGTGTAGGCCATTAATCTATAAGATTATTCACACTATTACCATTTTTTTTTTACATCAACAGTCTTTATTTCTATAAAACTAAATTAACTTATATTATCAATTTTTTATTTTATTTTAACTTTTAAAGTTATTAATAATAACCAAATAAAACTTTTAAAATTATTATTTAAAATTAAAATTTTAAAATTAAAATAAAAAGAGAAATTGATAATATAAGTTAATTTAGTTTTATAGAAATAAAAAGTGTTGATGTAAAACTAAATTATTAATAATAACTAAATAAAACTTTTGAAGTTATTAATAATAACTAAATAATGATTTTAATAATCTTAAATACTTCAATAACCATGTTTTAGAAATTTAAAATAAAGAACTCAAAAGCTATATATAATATGAGATATGTAAGATGTCGTTGTAACTTAAAATGAAAGGCACTGAATGATTCGATGGGATTGTGCAATCAATTGAGACAGAACGAACTTTATAAAACTTTAATGATGCGAAGTCCAATCAGATATTTGTTTGATCACTGAAAGAAAGAAATTAAGAAATGGGATGATGGCATCTTCAATTCAGAAAGTTGAAAAAGACTGAGAGATGGTGATATATATCTGTTATGGAGGCTGGCATATATCATAAGGAGTTTGAATATCCACTAAACTTGTCCTTGGATAGTTAATGAATGAAAAAATAGTAGCGACTTGCTGGATCATAATTGTGGAGAGGGGCCTTCTACTTTTAGAAGGGACCCATTTTAGCCTCGGATTCTACACCATCAATAGCTGCCCTGCAGAAATCTGTACGTAAATTAATGAAAGAATGGTTGCACCGTGCATCACGTGAGATGGTGATGATATTTAAGAAATTTAGGTTATTTTGATGTTTATCAATGATTCAGTATGTTCACCTATGTCGCTATCCAATAACGAATAGAAAATTCTAATAGTACTAAGATGTAACCTATGATAGACCCTACTTTTAAGCTATGAATTTCAGTGCAAATTGAAGTTTTATTATTACACACTTTTAAAATAATGAAGACATATTTTTAGTGTTTGAATATCTCATTATTGTTTCATTTAAGTTTATATAAATTAATAACATGTTAATTTTATTTTAACGGTAAAATAAAACAAAATGCATTTTCAAAGAAATATTTGAAATTTTTCTTATCAATTTTAAAATAATTTATAAGTAAATAAAAAAAGATCACACACAATTACATGAATTACTTTTATATTTAGATATTGGAATTTAAATAGAAAATTTTAATTAAAAAATTCATATAAAATTACTAAGTTTTTATTTTTATTTTTATATAGTGTTTTGTTAATAATTTGATTTAATATATACATACACACACATATGATAATGATAATGCTAATGATGAAATGATTTTAGAGAATCTTTCTTAAATCAACATAATTGTGATGAATTAAAAGGTATGTTTTGAAATTGTATTGTGTATGCAAAATATTTTATGGAAATGTGATTTTCATCTTCAACCCTCTTACTATCACAAGGACGTGACAAACTTTTTCATCCCACAATCTTTTAGGAATTGTATTTTTTATTATAGAGTTTGTGGGAGTTTGTTCTTATCTTAACAATGCTGATTTTCTTCTTTAAGCTAGTTAAAACATAGAGATACTTTTGATCTTCTAGATTAGGGTTAATCACCTCCTTATAATATATTAATTTTCTCTTATCCTCTAACTCTTTATTGCACCACATCTTCTCCTTAAATTTAGATGTAATAATATTTTTAGTATTATCATTATCCTGAATAAAGGTATCTTCCTCAACTCGCACGATGATTTAGACAATAATGGCATATTTATGCCAACCTTGCTTAAGTCACATGTGGTTTGACTAGAGTATGAAGAAATATTAGGATGCCTCTAGTCTTCCATGTTGTTTATCTTGTTATTGTACATTAGGTACCTAGTCATATCTCTTACTCTCAATCGAGGAGAGATTCACTTCTATGAGAAAGATATGATCAGGTGTATTTCCTTTAATTTCAAGATTATATCTTATAAATCACTTTGGATTTGTTGTATCCTTCTCCAAGACTCTCTAAGGATGTTTCAGCCCCAAACTTCATGACCATATAAGATAACAGGAGTGATGAAGGTATAAAATAGGAGTTTCTTTCTATCTCAAAACAAGAGCTCTGTTGTTTTACAACTATTTTCAAGTCCATAATAAGATTTCCACCCTCCATTAATCATTTTCTCAATGATATAGTTCTAGTTAGGTTTGCGAGGAAGATTGATTCCGAGATATTTGTATGAAGTTGCTTCCTCCAAGTTGTTGTTGTCATACATGAAATTAGCATAAGTGATCTATTTTGGGACTTGATTATCATAACCTTTGTTTTGTCAATGTTAACAATCATACCATACTACAACAAAAATCCTTAAGAATTTTTAGTTGCTTGTTGAGATCATAGACTCCTTCCCATAAGAACAATGCCACCAACATAAAGAAGAAATATGATGACTATAGCAACCCAAGTGGTGCTGTCACAACTTGCATGTTCCAAACAACCCTTTAGCTTGTTAATGTATATATAAAAAACATTAAGGGACAGAGAACAACTTTGTTTGATTCCTCTATTACAAATAATTTATTCTTAATGATCTCATAAAACTAATCACAAAAGCTCTCAACTTGAAAGGGGATTTTATCCCATCTAATCTATTCCAAAGGTTAGTTCTAGGAACCATGCCAAATTCTTTTTTAAAGTAAAAAAAGAGGCATAGAAGATTGATTTTATTATTATGGTACTCATAGACAATGATCCTAAGTGTAACAAGGTGGTCCATCCTCTTCTTTCTAGCTATATGCTCATCATCTTTTCCAAAATAATTCCATATATAACATGGTTATGATATGGTTAATCATATATGTCATGTAATTCGATGGATTGTTTTATCTCCGATTTTAAAAATATGAACAGTGAGGGACTACACGTGGGTAGTTGAGAACAAATTATGTAGGAAGACACATTGAACCATACCTATAGGCTCAACTCGGAGAGTGAATTATTTATATATTTAAGTGAGCACATCATTTCCTTTTAAATAACAGAATTTAGTTCGGTCTTAGTCCTCATAGTGAATATGGGCACCCGTAAGAAGATGCTACCCAAATATGATGCAATGGGAGCACGCGAGCCGAAAAAAAACAAGAACACGCACAGACCCTTGGAGGCATGCACGCGCTCTTGCTTTGGCAATGGTGAACCTCCACGAAGGATTACCAATGTTGACAATAGGAGTGCACACGCGCCATATTGCCAATGTGGACAATAGGAGCGTGCGTGCACTACTAATGACACGTGCGCGCCGGATTGCCAATGTGGACAATAGGAGCACACACACGCTCCTAATGACACATGTGCACATGTATGTGGACATGCATGCATGTTTTGTGTGATCGCATACAGGGACGTGCACGTCCCTATGTTTAAAAAAAATATTGAACAGTTTTGTTTTGTTCATCATCATTATTCCATTGAAAATGCTTGAAAATAAAATCAAAGCAAAGTTTCAACTAAACCTATTAACATCATCATCGTCATCATCATTGTTCCTCATCATTGTCGTCATCCTCCTCCTCCTCCTCCTCCTCCTCCTCATCATCACCATCGTCGTCGTCATCATCATCATCCTCATCCTCATCCTCATCCTCATCCTCATCCTCATCCTCATCCTCATCATCATAGTCATCATCCTCATCATCATCATCACCATCATTGGTCATCATCATTGTCATCGTCATAGTCATTGTCCTCCTCCTCCTCCTCCTCCTCATCATCGTCATAAACATCATCCTCCTCATCTTCATCATCATCATCATCCTCATCCCCATCATCATCATCATAGTCATCATCCTCATCATCATAATTGTTATCATCATTATCATCACCATCATAGTCATCATCATCCTCATCATCGTAATCATCATCATAATCATTGTCATCATAGTCATACTATCTGTTATCATCATCATCATCATCATCGTTATCGTCACCATCATCATCATTATCATCGTCATCATCATTGTTCATCATCATTGTCATGGTCATCATCATCATCATCGTCATCATCAACATCATCATCCTCATCATTGTAATCATCATCATCAACATCATCATCCTCATGATTGTAATCATCATCATCATCATCATAATCATCATCATCATAGTCATAGTCATCGTGATCATCATCATCATCACCATGATCACCATGATTATTCATCATCATCGTCATCGCCATCCTCATCATCATCATCATAGTCATCATCCTCATCATCATCATTGTCATCCTCCTCCTCCTCCTCATCAACATTGTTCATCATCATTATTCCATTGCAAATGCTTGAAAATAAAATCAAAGCAAAGTTTCAACTAAACCTATCATCATCATCATTGTTCCTCATCATCATCGTCATCCTCATCATCACCATCATTGTTCATCATCATTGTCATTGTCATCATCATCATCATCATCATCCTCATTGTCATCATCATCATCATAGTCATCATCCTCATCATCATCATTGTCATCATCCTTATCATCATCATCATCATCACCATCATCATCATCATCATCATCATCATTGTTCCTCATCATCATCGTCATCATCATCATCCTCCTCCTCCTCATCATTGTCATCATCAACATCACATCCCCATCATTGTAATCATCATAATCATCATCATCATAGTCATAGTCATCATGATCATCATCATTGTTCCTCATCATCGTCGTTATCATCATCATCCTCCTCATCATCACCATCATTGTTCATCATCATAGTCATCATCATCCTCATCACCATCATCATCATCGCCATCAGTATCATCATCATCATAATAATCTTAATCATCGTCATCATAGTCATAGTCATCGTGATCATCATCATCATCCTCATCCTCCTCCTCATCATCATCACCATCATTGTTCATCATCATCGTCATCTCCATCATCATCATCATCATCATCATCATCCTCATCATCATCATCATAGTCATCATCCTCATCATCATCATTGTCATCCTCCTCCTCATCATCATTCCATTGCAAATGCTTGAAAATAAAATCAAAGCATCTTTTCAACTAAACCTATCATCATCATCATCATCATCATTGTTCCTCATCATCATCGTCGTCATCATCATCATCCTCATCATCATCATCATCATCATCATCACCATCATTGTTCATCATCATTGTATTAATCTCACACAATGATCTAGGGACTAAACACAAGTCTCATCAAAGATTAATAACAATAAGTCATGAAAATGGTGTAGTAGGGCTACAAAATGAGTAGCCGCTCTGTATATTCACACAAAGAATGAGTAATACAATACAATGATCATACTGCAAGCATGAATGAAAAAGCAATTCGAATTCCCATGGAGGTCATTTGAATTGAATGAGTAAGTCTAGCTTAACTGAATGTAAGCCACAGTCAACACTCAAGTTAACCACTGATCAAAACCCTAATTGACTCAACTGAGCCCTAACTGAAGTCGAAGTGTAATAAATGACTGAGTCTAACTGAAAGTAGCTCAGAGAAATGTCACTGCAAGCTAACCAACAAGTGGTAACGCATCAATGACTCCAATGAACCTTGATGAGGTTAACTGAAGTGTAACTGACCATCAGAAGTGGTTGGAGGCACCCCTGTTGACTCCAGTTCATTAAATAATCAATAAATAATCAATTTAATGAAGGAAGGCGCCTTCACTGCTATGTTTAATTGATTGTAACCATTACTTAGCAATATGGGGCATTAATGACACTTAGATCACTCCCAGAGTGCTCCAGTTAGCCTCCTCGAATGTAGGAGAAGTCTAAGTTAGCCTCCTTGACTGAAGGTAGGCGTGGGTGTGCTCATGCTGATGTCATCTAGTGCTCTTCTGATTTTAATTAAGTCAATAAAACTTAGGATAGTGGTTTAACTAGGCCAAATTGACCAAAATGAGTGTGTATGGTGGTAAATGTCTCCAACACCCCCCCTTAAGCTATACTCAGAAGGAGTAGAAAACATAAAATGCATAAACATGCTAGGGCCCCAGCAACTAAGGCCATAGGTCACCCTGTACAATGTTGAAACTGAAACAATGCTCAAAAACAAACTAAGTGAGGAAAAGAGGGAAAACCTAGTGGAAAAAACCCCTCCTCAAGATGAACATTGAAAGTAGTCTGAATCACCCTGATGAACTCACCCCCAACAATGAACGGAGGTAAGCGAACT
>LPNX010730020.1:1375732-1384012 GCA_001517045.1 Pseudotsuga menziesii | reverse complement strand
ATTTTCAAGTCCATAATAAGATTTCCACCCTCCATTAATCATTTTCTCAATGATATAGTTCTAGTTAGGTTTGCGAGGAAGATTGATTCCGAGATATTTGCATGAAGTTGCTTCCTCCAAGTTGTTGTTGTCATACATGAAATTAGCATAAGTGATCTATTTTGGGACTTGATTATCATAACCTTTGTTTTGTCAATGTTAACAATCATACCATACTACAACAAAAATCCTTAAGAATTTTTAGTTGCTTGTTGAGATCATAGACTCCTTCCCATAAGAACAATGCCACCAACATAAAGAAGAAATATGATGACTATAGCAACCCAAGTGGTGCTGTCACAACTTGCATGTTCCAAACAACCCTTTATCTTGTTAATGTATATATAAAAAACATTAAGGGACAGAGAACAACTTTGTTTGATTCCTCTATTACAAATAATTTATTCTTAATGATCTCATAAAACTAATCACAAAAGCTCTCAACTTGAAAGGGGCTTTTATCCCATCTAATCTATTCCAAAGGTTAGTTCTAGGAACCATGCCAAATTCTTTTTTAAAGTAAAAAAAGAGGCATAGAAGATTGATTTTATTATTATGGTACTCATAGACAATGATCCTAAGTGTAACAAGGTGGTCCATCCTCTTCTTTCTAGCTATATGCTCATCATCTTTTCCAAAATAATTCCATATATAACATGGTTATGATATGGTTAATCATATATGTCATGTAATTCGATGGATTTTTTTATCTCCGATTTTAAAAATATGAACAGTGAGGGACTACACGTGGGTAGTTAAGAACAAATTATGTAGGAAGACACATTGAACCAGACCTATAGGCTCAACTTGGAGAGTGAATTATTTATATATTTAAGTGAGCACATCATTTCCTTTTAAATAAAAGAATTTAGTTCGGTCTTAGTCCTCATAGTGAATATGGGCACCCGTAAGAAGATGCTACCCAAATATGATGCAATGGGAGCACGCGAGCCGAAAAAAAACAAGAACACGCACAGACCCTTGGAGGCATGCACGCGCTCTTGCTTTGGCAATGGTGAACCTCCACGAAGGATTACCAGTGTTGACAATAGGAGTGCACACGCGCCATATTGCCAATGTGGACAATAGGAGCGTGCGTGCACTACTAATGACACGTGCGCGCCGGATTGCCAATGTGGACAATAGGAGCACACACACGCTCCTAATGACACATGTGCACACGTATGTGGACATGCACGCATGTTTTGTGTGATCGCATACAGGGACGTGCACGTCCCTATGTTTAAAAAAAATATTGAACAGTTTTGTTTTGTTCATCATCATTATTCCATTGAAAATGCTTGAAAATAAAATCAAAGCAAAGTTTCAACTAAACCTATTAACATCATCATCGTCATCATCATTGTTCCTCATCATTGTCGTCATCCTCCTCCTCCTCCTCCTCCTCCTCCTCCTCATCACCATCGTCGTCGTCATCATCATCATCCTCGTCCTCATCCTCATCCTCATCCTCATCCTCATCATCATAGTCATCATCCTCATCATCATCATCACCATCATTGGTCATCATCATTGTCATCGTCATAGTCATTGTCATCCTCCTCCTCCTCCTCCTCATCATCGTCATAAACATCATCCTCCTCATCTTCATCATCATCATCATCCTCATCCCCATCATCATCATCATAGTCATCATCCTCATCATCAAAATTGTTATCATCATTATCATCACCATCATAGTCATCATCATCCTCATCATCGTAATCATCATCATAATCATTGTCATCATAGTCATACTATCTGTTATCATCATCATCATCATCATCGTTATCGTCACCATCATCATCATTATCATCGTCATCATCATTGTTCATCATCATTGTCATGGTCATCATCATCATCATCGTCATCATCAACATCATCATCCTCATCATTGTAATCATCATCATCAACATCATCATCCTCATCATCATCATTGTCATGGTCATCATCATCATCATCGTCATCATCAACATCATCATCCTCATCATTGTAATCATCATCATCAACATCATCATCCTCATCATTGTAATCATCATCAGCATCATCATAATCATCATCATCATAGTCATAGTCATCGTGATCATCATCATCATCACCATGATCACCATGATTATTCATCATCATCATCATCGCCATCCTCATCATCATCATCATAGTCATCATCCTCATCATCATCATTGTCATCCTCCTCCTCCTCCTCATCAACATTGTTCATCATCATTATTCCATTGCAAATGCTTGAAAATAAAATCAAAGCAAAGTTTCAACTAAACCTATCATCATCATCATTGTTCCTCATCATCATCGTCATCCTCATCATCACCATCATTGTTCATCATCATTGTCATTGTCATCATCATCATCATCATCATCCTCATTGTCATCATCATCATCATAGTCATCATCCTCATCATCATCATTGTCATCATCCTTATCATCATCATCATCATCACCATCATCATCATCATCATCATCATCATTGTTCCTCATCATCATCGTCATCATCATCCTCCTCCTCCTCCTCATCATTGTCGTCATCAACATCACATCCCCATCATTGTAATCATCATAATCATCATCATCATAGTCATAGTCATCATGATCATCATCATTGTTCCTCATCATCGTCGTTATCATCATCATCCTCCTCATCATCACCATCATTGTTCATCATCATAGTCATCATCATCCTCATCACCATCACCATCATCGCCATCAGTATCATCATCATCATAATAATCTTAATCATCGTCATCATAGTCATAGTCATCGTGATCATCATCATCATCCTCATCCTCCTCCTCATCATCATCACCATCATTGTTCATCATCATCGTCATCTCCATCATCATCATCATCATCATCATCATCATCATCATCCTCATCATCATCATCATAGTCATCATCCTCATCATCATCATTGTCATCCTCCTCCTCATCATCATTCCATTGCAAATGCTTGAAAATAAAATCAAAGCATCTTTTCAACTAAAGCTATCATCATCATCATCATCATCATTGTTCCTCATCATCATCGTCGTCATCATCATCATCCTCATCATCATCATCATCATCATCATCATCATCATCACCATCATTGTTCATCATCATTGTATTAATCTCACACAATGATCTAGGGACTAAACACAAGTCTCATCAAAGATTAATAACAATAAGTCATGAAAATGGTGTAGTAGGGCTACAAAATGAGTAGCCGCTCTGTATATTCACACAAAGAATGAGTAATACAATACAATGATCATGCTGCAAGCATGAATGAAAAAGCAATTCGAATTCCCATGGAGGTCATTTGAATTGAATGAGTAAGTCTAGCTTAACTGAATGTAAGCCACAGTCAACACTCAAGTTAACCACTGATCAAAACCCTAATTGACTCAACTGAGCCCTAACTGAAGTCGAAGTGTAATAAATGACTGAGTCTAACTGAAAGTAGCTCAGAGACATGTCACTGCAAGCTAACCAACAAGTGGTAGCGCATCAATGACTCCAATGAACCTTGATGAGGTTAACTGAAGTGTAACTGACCATCAGAAGTGGTTGGAGGCACCCCTGTTGACTCCAGTTCATTAAATAATCAATAAATAATCAATTTAATGAAGGAAGGCGCCTTCACTGCTATGTTTAACTGATTGTAACCATTACTTAGCAATATGGGGCATTAATGACACTTAGATCACTCCCAGAGTGCTCCAGTTAGCCTCCTCGAATGTAGGAGAAGGCTAAGTTAGCCTCCTTGACTGAAGGTAGGCGTGGGTGTGCTCATGCTGATGTCATCTAGTGCTCTTCTGATTTTAATTAAGTCAATAAAACTTAGGATAGTGGTTTAACTAGGCCAAATTGACCAAAATGAGTGTGTATGGTGGTAAATGTCTCCAACACCCCCCCTTAAGCTATACTCAGAAGGAGTAGAAAACATAAAATGCATAAACATGCTAGGGCCCCAGCAACTAAGGCCATAGGTCACCCTGTACAATGTTGAAACTGAAACAATGCTCAAAAACAAACTAAGTGAGGAAAAGAGGGAAAACCCAGTGGAAAAAACCCCTCCTCAAGATGAACATTGAAAGTAGTCTGAATCACCCTGATGAACTCACCCCCAACAATGAACGGAGGTAAGTGAACTAGTAAATAGAGTCAAAAGTGAAGTCCAACCAAAGAATCCAATAAAAATCCTAGACAAAAAGAAGTAAATAAAGTAGAACCAATCAATCCATCTAATCACTGATAAAATCACCAATTAAATAACCACTTAATATAACAGGTCAATAAAGTAAAACCAATAAATACCCAAACTGAATCGGTCACACTAAGGATCAATATGGTAGTTGTTCCATTTAACCCAATGTAGAAGTGAGCATCTTTCTCGCAGGATGGCTGGGTTCTGAAAATATCTTGGTGAAGATGTTTGCAATCTGCTCATCAGTCGAGCAATATTGCAGAATGATGGTCCTGTCATGCACTAGCTCCTTGATATAGTGCATGTGGATCTCTACATGCTTGGTCCTCTACCTGGTAACTGGATCTGTGGATATCTTAATAGCACTTTGATTGTCACAAAAGAGAACAGTGGATAAAGTACTACCAAGATCAAAATCTGAAAGAATGCCTTGCAACCAAACTGCTTGGATGCAAGCATTCACCGCTCCTCGATACTCGGCCTCTGCTGAAGATAGTGCTATGGAAGCATGCTTTTTGGTAGACCAGCAAATGGGTCCACCACCAAACATGAATACATATCCAGAAGTAGACTTCCGATCAATAGAATCACCCGCCCAATCGGAATATGTGTATCCAACTAGCTCTAGCTCGGAGTCTGCAGCATAGTGAATGCCGTAGGTATTGGTTCCCTGAATATACTGGAGGATCCTCTTGGATGCCTTCTAATGAAGATCATGAGGCTGCTGCATGTATCTTGATACAGTATTCACGGCATAACAGATATCAGGCCGAGAATGTGTCAAGTACAACAAGCTACCAATCAGCTGTCGATAGATAGTGCAGTCCATGGGAGGTGTGCTTTTTCCTTCTTCAAGGATGATCCCTAAAAGGAAAGAGAATGGTGCAGGCCTACATTCAGCCATGTTAAACTTGACTAACAGGTCTGATATGTATTTGGACTGAGTGATAATAATCCCATCAGAATTTTGCTCAATTTCAAGCCCCAAAAATTGTTTTAGGAGCCCCAAATCACTCATTTCAAAGGCATTGTGGAGAGTAGTTTTGATGGCTGAAATGGAAGCAACTGTGCTACCTATGATTAGTAAGTCATCAACATATAAAAACAATAATAATAAAATGACCATCAGACTTCTGTAAATACACATTTGGATCTGATCTACACCTTTGGAAGTTTTGTGAGAGAAGGAAGGCATCCATCTTGGAATACCACTCTCTTGGGTCCTATTTTAACCCGTATAGTGACTTGTTTAGCTTGCAAAACAAAGATGGATTAGAGATGTATCCCTCAGGCTGCTTCATGTATATCTCATCATGAATATCTCCATGTATAAAGGTTTACTTAACATCCATATGATGTACTTCCCAGTGCTTAGATGCCGAAATTGCCAAAACTAGGTGGATGGAGTCCATTTTTGCAACCGGTGCAAAGGTCTCATGGTAGTCCACACCTTGGACCTGAGAGAAACCTTTGCCACCAGAATTGCCTTATATTTGTAGGTTCTGCCATCAACAACAACCTTGGTCCGAAACACCCACTTGCATTGAACCAATTTCCTTCCCGGAGGAAGAGAAACTAGCTCCCAAGTAGTGTTTTTCTGAAGAGAATTCATCTCTTCATCCATGGAAACTTGCCATCTCGGATCCTTCTGAGCATGGTATTAGGATTTTGGGTCTAAACTAATCATCAAATAACAAGTTTCATACAACAAACTATTAGGACAAGAGAGCACAATACCTGCTCTTTGGAAATCAGACCGGGTTCTCCTTGGATCATCCGGATTTCCAATGTTATCTCTTGCAGAGGAGGGTGTTTGTCGGGCTCATGTGGGAAGATGATTTTGTAATTCAAGTTCTGATTCATAATTTGATTTTTTTGCACACTGATATAAGAAATCAGAGGATCCAAATCAGGGTCATCACCCCCAATTTCATCATCCAAATATTCAGTAGAATAGGAAGGAAATTCAACAGTTTTCTCCTTCACTAGTTCCACCTCCTGAAGAGGCTCATCGAACTTGACACTCCTTTCGATGATGATCTATTTTGTTTTGATATCCAATAGCTTGAAACCTTTTGATTCATCAGGATACCTAATAAACAGACATTCGATGCTTTGCGGTTGCAAAGCCCTTCTTTTATCAAGTGGAATCTGGGCCCACATAATGGACCCAAACACCCCTAGGTTTGACACATTCGGCTTGTGTCCGAAGTATGCCTCGAAATGGGTTTTCCCTTTTAAGGATGAGTGTGGCACCCTGTTCTGTATTCTATAGCATGCATGGATTCAGCCCAAAAATTTGCAACCAACTTCTTTGATTCCAACATACAGGTGGTCATCTCCTTGAGAGACCGATTCTTCCTTTGCGTTACTCCATTCTGCTGGGGAGTGTAGGGAATTGAATGTTGGACCTGAATACCACTTTGGGAGAATATGTGCAGCAGCTCATTATTGACATACTCCTTGCCATTATCAGATCTCAATATCTTGATCATAATCCCAGAGGCATTCTCAATCAAGGCCTTCAGTTCAGAGAATTTTTCACATACTTCAGACTTCTTTTTGAGAAAGAAGACCCATGTGTACCTTGAAAAATCATCAATAAAAGTCAGAAGATACCTTGATCCATTCATGGATGTGACAGGCATAGGACCTCTGATATCATAATGTATCAGCCCCAATATGCATGTAGCTCGGTTTGCCTTCCCCAGATCGAACTTGTGCTCAAGGTGTTTTCCAACCACACAGCCCTTGCAATTTCCAATGGTTGCCTTGATGACTAGGAGGCCTTCAACCATGGAGTTTTTCTGTAATTGCTGCAAATATTTGAAATTTAGATGGCCAAACCTTTCATGCCACAACCTACTAACTTCATTTCCATGAGTTAGCAGAGAAGTGGGCTTTGCATCCGCCACAAAGTGGGAGAACTCATAGGATTTTGCATGATGGTTAAGGCCTTTAGCAATGATTTTCCCGGATGCAAGTTCCATTATATCAACATCATTTGGGTCGAAAGAAACTCTCTTAGGCACTCCTGTATGTGTCATCTGATATACATTAAGGATATTTGATGCTAGAGATGGTACATACAAAACATTTGAAAAATAGCCATTCTCAAGATCAACCGTACCTTGTCCTTCTGAAATGATGGTGGAGTCATCTCCCATGTGGATGGGAATGGATTTGCCGGTCTCCAAGGATGAAAAGGAGTCTCTTTCAACCATCATGTGGTTTGAATCTCCAGAATCAATCAAGAGTTCTTTGGACTTTGAAGTGCTTGCCATGAGGGCATGACCTTTTTCATGCTGTGGTTCCCGATCTTGTTGATCTCTCCTTCGAAAGCTTTCTGGAAGATTGATGTGATTTCTTTCAAGGAGAGAGGTAGCTTCATCAAGCTTCTTCTTCATGCATGCATGTTCAGGGTGGAAGCCATTCCCACAGTATGAACACTTGACTTTTTCCTTTCCATGATGCCCTTTTCCTTTGTTCTTCCTTGAGCCAGAAGACTCATCATGCTGCTAGTTTTCAACTTTAGGCTTAGGAGCTTCAAATTTAGTTTTTGGGTTCTTTTACTGCTTTCCTTTACCCTTCAGATCTTTGGGCCCCAAGACATGGAGGGCTTGATCACGGGAGGATTTGATGATCCCCATCTGGACAAGCTTATCATGTTCACTTGTTAGGGACTCAATGAAGGCATTAAGTGTAGGAATCTTCCATCCAGGGTTTGTGAGCTTCCCTACAGGTAATGTAGCGACAAAAACTGAATAATCAGCTCCATGTTTTGAGAGTATGGCGAGGATGAGATGATCATCCGCATTCTCCACTTTGCATTGCTTCAAGAGTAAGACAATATGCTTGAACTTTGTGAAAAATTCATTCAAGGTCTCGAAATTGGAAGGCTGGAGAGACATCAATTCATTTTTGAGCTGGTAAACTCTCAAATCATCCTGCTTTCCATATAGGGTTTCCAATTTGTCCCAAATTTCCTATGGAGTCTTCAATTCTGAAGGATGGAAATGAAGATCCTGGGAAATATAGAT
>LPNX010730020.1:1363232-1370732 GCA_001517045.1 Pseudotsuga menziesii | reverse complement strand
TCATAAGTGACTAGCATTA
Organism: Pseudotsuga menziesii; assembly: GCA_001517045.1. Lineage (NCBI taxonomy): Eukaryota > Viridiplantae > Streptophyta > Pinopsida > Pinales > Pinaceae > Pseudotsuga > Pseudotsuga menziesii. The sequence goes on along the minus strand of LPNX010730020.1, from coordinate 1,370,713 downwards.
GCTTGAACCAGCCCTTATGGATAGGACTTTTCTTTGCAAGAGAATCACCACCTATTGATTCCATTCATAATAGTTGAATAGTGTGAGGATTATCTATTAAGACTAATCCATCCTTTCTTGTGTGCTCCAATTTGTGTACACCTCCAAATTTGTATTAGAGTAGGCTTAACAAAACAACTAGCCTAAGAGCTATTGGATATTCTAACCCAAAAATTAAAAAAACCCAAAATAATGCCTAACTTCTAGCGTTAGCGACAAAGTTGCCTATACTTTTTTAATGGGAAATAAAGTTGGTTTTGATGCCTATTTTATGTACAAAGAGAGCCTGTTTACCCTCAGAACTAGGCTATGTTGGCTTATTTGTTTCTTTCTTTGTTGATGTTGATGCTGCTAGTTTTTATGGAAGGGATTAAGGGAGAGGTATTGGTATAAACGATAATATTTCAATCCCTATCTACCTATTATCTTATTGATTTCTATCTAGAATTTAGGGAAACCATATTTACTGCTAAATTGAAAAGCTTGTAAATCTCAAAGACAACAAATTTGTAAGATTTCTACTTGGTATCGTAATTTTTTTTTTTGAATATTGTCTTCTCTAACAACTAAATCATGATAAGTTTTGCTACCTAAACAAACATAACTAATTATAAAAACCTTTTCCATATAATATAATTCATAATAAAAATTTAAAAAATAATATCAAACACTTTATCAATTTTTTATTTTTTATTATGTTCAAGAGTTTTTGTATTATTTGAAGTTGTAAACTGTGTAAATAAGCTCACCAACATGTGAGCATGCATATCTAGACAATTTTATTTAAACCAAAATGTTAGCCTACATACCTCAACTATTTTATTTAAACCAGCATGTGAGCATGAATACTTGAATTATTTTATTTATTTGAGTGCTTTATTTGAATTCTATTTCAATACGTATGGATTTATTATTTTTTATTGTAATCAAGGGTTTTTGTATTTTTTTAAATTGTAGACTGTGTAAATAAGGTTTAAACCAACATGTGAGCATGCATATTTTAACTATTTTATTTTAAAATGTTTTATTTGAATTTTATTTTAATAAGTATTGTTACATTTTGAAATGTGTTTGAGTATTATTTGAATTTTATTTCAATAAATATTGTTACATTTTGAAATGTGTTGGAGTATTGGTGAAATAATAATCTTACTTTGGAATATAATGTAAATTTATTAGAATTATGAGACTATGTTTTTGGTTTTAAATGTTTACATTATCTCTATGGTTCAGATCTTAGGTTCAACACAACACTTTTCCGGAATATAATATAAACTAATCATCACACTGGACATTGAAATCATAAACCTATGTTTTTTATTTCAAATGTTTACCAATATTTAGGCTCATTGCCACTCTAGACATTAAGAAAAAATGAAACAACACTCTAAACATTGAGGAGAATGAAACATATATTGGTATATACTGAACGTTATCTCATTTTGACATTAATCCCTGTATAATATATGAAGGCGGGAGACCTATACTTCATAAATCCCCGAGATAAATAAAAGGCACTGAAAATAATATTATGTTCAATTATTCAGCAGCAGATAACATAATAAAATTCTGCTCGTAGCTCAGTTATGGAGTGAGCAGATAACGAACTAAAAATATTATTAACTAAGGAATAGTTAATAATATTACTAGGTAACCGAGATAGATCCCTGCTTGGTAAACCAAATAGTGGCTGTTGAGGACCCTTCTATGGTGTATTCAAACGGTTATAAAGCTGAACAGTTCTGATGAAAGTGGATGACTTTTAGGACACTTGATAGTCCATATTTTCAGTGATGCATTTGTTCAATTGTTTTTTTCCATTTTACTTTTATTTTGCATTCTATTATTTTATCTTTGTTTTGTATCTTGAATATTCCACCACCGTTTGATTTCCAACGTTTTAAACTCCGTATTTAAAACACTCATGACCATACTGTCAAGGAATATACGATAAGTATACTCATCAAAGATATATACAATAAGGTTAAGGCTAAAGTTATATTCCTGACTCCTTTCTTTTATGGGAAGAAGACAACTACCATGGTTGTGTTGAAGATGGGTCAATATGGGTTTTCATTGTACATAATACGATTAGTTGTAACTATGTTTTTGTACGGTTATTTAAAAAAAATGGAGTTGGTTAATAGTTTTAGGATTTGAACTTTTCCTGTGCTTTCTGCTGGAATCCCGCTATGAAATTTTTGCTATCAACAAGTCCAACGATTTCGGTGTGATGTTGGATGGAACAATGGCCATAGAAAAAAAAAGTAGAACTTAAGTAAAGCATTTATTTGAATTTTTCCTATGTTATTTCTGTTGGAATCTCGTTATGAAATTTTTGCTGTAAACCAGTCTAGCGATTTTAATGTGATTTTGGCTGAAAAAACGATCTTAAAAGAACAAAACAACTACGGCTATAGCAAAATTCCGCCCTTCAAAATATAATGAAATAAAAAATTGAAAGAAAATTGGAAGCATAAATAATTAATTTTTAGTTTGGTATATCTTTCATTGATAATAGTTGAAAATGTCCATATCATTTAACATTAAAATATTACAAATAAAAAAAACAAAGTTACTTATGAAATGTAACAATGAATTAGTTACAAAGAAAAAAACCATCGTTGCAAGAAGCTTTCTCAAACCTAGTAGATCATATTAAGTAATGCCTTTTGTTATGCATATATCCGGTCATCCAACCTTACAGATTTTAGGTTGCGGCCACAAATCTTGAGCTTGATGAATAGATACTAATTTTCATAAAAGGAATTGTAGTATCTTGCTATATTATCAGTGTCTTATAAAAAAAAATCTTATCTTTAGAAGTAACTAAAATGTGCATCTTGCTGGGTTGTTGTGGCCTAGCATAAGAATACATATATTCATGGATGAGGAAGCTAAACATACCTAGAGATGCCAATGTGTGGACTTCGATGAGAGCATGACGATTACTACCAATTCTAAGATTTTAACACTCTAGCCCACTTAATCTAAATGTAGGTTTAACATTCTATAAAATTCTGATGAGAGTAGGCTTAAAACCCAACATTTTGTTGTTCAATAACAAAGAATACAAGTACCTCTCACTATCTCCATAAAGATCACAGTGCACTTTTTTCATGGCATAGAAGCAACCTTCTACTATGTTAAAAACTTCATACATAGTAGCAGAAGTTCCTTTATCGATATTATACTCATAATTGATTCATGCAAAGAATAAATATGCATTCCAAAAATAGAGAAAAGAAACAAACATATACAAGATAACTACTCACCATGTGTTACAAACCCTTAAATTCCATAAATATTTTTGTTTTGTTTTGTTTATGATTTAGTATTCATACTTGTTGCAACATGAATCTTAGTGGAATCTTATTGGTCGTAACATACTATTTACTCGATTACGTGGATGGGATTTATTAACTCTTTAATGGTTTTGTTGATAGGGTGTTTCGTCTTCTTGGCGTTGGCTCTATTTATAGCAACATCTTGGTCGCAACCTTGCCAAGGTGATGTTAAGGTGTAAGTTATTAACATAGTGGTTTGTTCCTATGGGAAGATAAACCTAGACCTATGGCTTTGTCCTATCTATACTTGTTAACATTTATATGATTCAAGCTTTATGTTAAACCCACCCTTCATATAAGCTTTGTGGATATAAATTTGTTTATTAAAAACCATGGTAGTTTTTTAAGTGTTGTTGGAAGGCTTGGTAGCGATCATAAGATAAGTTTTAAGCCATGGTTTAAGATTCTATCCCGCTGTCTTTACAAGCCATGAGGGTGATGGTATGATGTATGGCTATATTATAAAGTTTTTATATGGTGAAGAGACCATGGGAGATACAAGGTGGATGCCAATAGTGAGATGAAGGGTTTAACAAAGGTTTTAATACCATGCATTAATTCTATGTCATAACCCTGGTTGCGAGTTGACAACATAGCCATGCAATTTATTTGACATGGTTACTACACATGCACAAAGGGGAGAGGACCGATCTTGACCTTCCACTTGTTCTTATTTTGATTGAAAAGGTTTGTAGGGTTTAATATGGAATTCATACTGCCGTGAGGGTTTCTTTATCTGTTTCGTTGTAATGATGGTTGGAGATTTGTGCTTAGCCGCTCCATAGTGCTGTGCTTCCCACCAGGCTTCCCCTTCGGGGTCTGCACTAGTTGTTTGATTTCTGCATTGATATTTTTAAGTTGATTAAAGGTTTTGTTTAGTGTTATAATGGCTGCGTGGCTGCCATTACTCCTCTGCTATGCCATCGTTTTTCCCGAGGTAAGGATAAGAGGAGACTCAATTTGCTTGTATTTCATCTCAATAGAGGTTTACAAGCCACAAGGTTTAAATAACAGGTAAGAAGTTGTAATTTCAAAACTTCAATTCGTTAATGTAGTTTGTAGTTGGGGGACAGTGCCGACCAGTCATTTCTTGTTTGCGCAGGGAAAATGAAGAAGAGGGAATCCAGGAGGAGCCAACCCTTAGCCCTTTATGTGTCTAGCAAAGGTAAGCCTTCTCTCTTCCTGAATAATTATAAGTATTGCGTTTCAATTTTAATTGGATCATAATTTCACCATTATGGTTGAAAGGTGAAACTAGGGGGAAAACGAAAGGGTAGGTCTAAAGCTTTGTATAAGCTTGGATTCACCCTTATGGCTCAAACTCGCATTGCAAGGTAATTTTACACAACGTGTGTTTTTTTTAAAACATGTTACAATTTAAAATAAAGTGATTACACAACTTAACAATGTGTGTGGATGCAGGTGCTCAATGCACGAGCCAGGTGAGAGCAGCGACAAGGTTACCTCCTCTCAAGCTTCATTCTTCTCTACCAAAAGGTGAGGGATTTTACCCTGAACTTTGTTAATAGGAAGAGTTTAATAATTTAGTTTATCGTGGTTTATACTAATGCCCGTAGGTCCATGTGCATATATACATAGGCACGACGTGGCTTCTACACTGTACACTTGGATCAACAAACAATTCCATGTATGCCTCCATTTGGTTTGCAGTTAAGTTGAGTTCTCGATTTCTCAGATTTGCGGTTATGGGAAAAGAAAGGATTTACATCCACTTACAAGATTTAAGATAAGTTGTTTTTAAGTAACCCATGATGGATCTGTATTTAGATGTATTAGTTGCGGGAGGGTTTCACAACCTATAACACTTTAGATGTGTTTGAAAACAAAACAGTTTGGTCTGTGGTTTGATTGGGGAAAACTTGCGATTATTGTGTTTTACTATGTTGGTTAAATAGATTGGCTTATGACCATCATAAATTTTACAGTTTTGTAATTGTTTATTATTAAGTTTTGATTGTGAATAAATTGGTGGAAAATATTAACTTTGTAATTATGGTTCCTGGATCTTAATTTGATTTGATTATTGCTATGTTTGGGAAACTTAGATCTTTAATTGAATGTCTGTTTGCATATATCTTGATATCATGGTTCTATTTTTAAATAAATCTTACCCCAGATATGTCTATTTCTGGCAGAGTTAAGTTTTTGTGTGGGAATCCTTCGGCTCATAAAGAATGCGATTAGTTTAACTAGATATATTTGGATATATGTTTTGAAAATAGTTAGATATAAATAAATTGTTTAATTTATATCTGTATATAATTTCTTGGGTGTTATAGTGTGATTTTCCACACCTAATACAACATGCTTCAATGGCTTATCCTTGTCCTATGTAGACTCTGTTTACCCCTTTTTTCTCACTATGACCGAGATGCTCCAGTGGAACCCATTAAAAGACACACACACATATACATACATGGGTCACAAGTCTACAACCTGCGTATATGCAGCTCGCACCACGGCCACTTGCGTACATAAGGAAATGTGCTAAAAACAAAAAATATTTGGAGGCTCCCCCCACTAAGTAACAAAGGACTTGTCCGTTGGCCTTCCATATGCTTGGAAATCCTCCACTTCAACCCTTCACCTCCTATTGAAGGGCTATATATTAAGCTACTATGAAGCATTAGAGGGGGGGAAATTTGAGAGAAAATACACTATGGTGGAATTGTGCCCCATTGTTATGTACTTGAGTCTGCATCCCTTTGTCCTTGAATCAACCATTAGTGTTATTTCCCAAGATTTCCTTGACCTTTGTGAGCTTGCCTTTGCATGGAGGATTGAAGTGGTGGAGGCCCAAGTGCAGGGACTCAGTTTCTCGATTTCGATGAGGTGCTGACAGAGTTTGTCATCTTTATCTCTGTTCATATTAATATAAATATCCATTTCTCATCCATTGCATGTGTAATTATAAATATTTTATATCCATGGATGTAATTACTATGATTATATATTGGAATATATCATGCTAGATTAGATTCTAATGCTTTAAATGTTTCATTCATGTATATCTTGTTGTTGTTGAGGGCATTGTGCAGGTAAAAACTTGATTGAAAGCACAACAAGGATCTACTTCAAACATCCGGAATAAGGTACACCCCTTTGGTCTCTTAGTGTTAGTTTCAATTGTATGTTTAGTATGATTGGAAATGGGTTTATTTCTGGTGTCATCTTGTATGTTGTGGTCCACCCCAAGCCATAGGAGGTCTTCTATGTAACAGAATTGACGACCCTGCCAATGATTTCTTTTTTTGGGGGGTTTGGGTGCATGATTGGATTGATTTTCTCTGCTTCTTTGTGTTTTTGTGTCGCGTCTAGTGGTTGATTGAGTTATTGGAAGTCCCTTGAAGTAATTTGAATCTCAGCTTGTTCTTAACCACATTTTCCTTTGTATACGCGGGTCATAGAACTTACATTAACGTATCTATGCTGGCCACAGTGTATACAATTGCGTACATACATTACTGTTCCTTGAACAATCACATACATCTCTCTTTGAGATTGATACTTGGATGTGTAGAGGTTTTGGATGGGTTGTGAATATTTCTGAGTCTTCCTGGGTCCCTGTGCTGCCTGTTGATTGCCTGTATTGTTTTTTTTTTATTTTTTTAGACAAAGATGGTTAGAGTTGTATTAATCTCTTTCTGGTTAACCAGAATCTGCAGCATACAAACTTGAAGAGGGATGATGACCTTTAACAGTGTTGTCATCCTTCTTATGAGTTATGACTATCTTGGAAGATAAATCCCACTTGCTTCTAGAGCTTTTTTGAGAGAAAGACAAAATTTGCTTACAAGAGTAAACTCTCACAAACTATGAGCAGAGAAGAATGCAGAAGCAAACCATTAATCAGTAGGGGAGGAAGAGTGCCCCTTAATAAAAGAGTCTAACCACTTTTGAGAGCCCCAAAAAAGGTTAGAGGATGCTTCCTTATCCCTTCGTTCTTTGTTGGACTTTCTCCCTCTAGTGAGGGGGGGAGAGGGGGCTAAGAGGTCTTCAGGGTCGGAGCTTCCTTCTGACCCAGTGGAAGGAACTAAGGAAGCTAGTCCCGCTTGAACTAAGGTCTCTTGATCT
>LPNX010730020.1:1322865-1363143 GCA_001517045.1 Pseudotsuga menziesii | reverse complement strand
GGGGGTGGAAGAGCCTAGGGGGGTATCACCCTACACCGAATCATCTGCTGCCCCATTGTTACCAGAGACATTTGTTTTATTGAATTTCTTTGAAAGTTATTCTTGTTTTTTTTTATCTTCTTCTTGGTTTATTATTAGTGCATTGTCCTTCTTGGTCTCAGTGTCTTTATTGTCTTTTTTCTGCTTATTGTGAGGTCTGGGAGTTTGTAAGGTCTTTTTATTTTGCATTTTCATTGCATCTATATTGAAAATACAAAAATATTTCATCTTTGCATGTTTATTGCATTATGCATTGTATTGATTTGGTACTTGTATTAGGTTGGATTAGGTGGAGTTAGTAATCAGATGTTCATATAGGAATGATTGCATGGGAATTTGAAAGGAATTTTTTCGCATTGCATGTGGCATACCCCATTTTTCATGTTTAAAAACAAGTTGCACTTGGAATTGTTTTTTAGGTGTGCATATTTACTTCATTGCTAAGTCATAACCTCACTAGTTGCACGCTCATTACCCTTGAGTAATCACAACCTTAAAATTAACACTTAAATTAAAATTGATTACATGTTTTTATTTCATAGAGGTGCACCAACAAGCTTAAGATTGTAGATTCTTGGAATAGGGTGTCGTGAGTAAATATTTCCAAGACAATGAAACAAAACAACTAGGCATCTGTCTAGGTGAGAAGTGAAATCCTTGGTATAGTTAGTGTTTTCAGGAGGCTTCTCTTACATAAGAGTTAAGAATGAGGCAACACACATATTTGTGGTGGGCATAGCCCCTTTCCACTTTCGGTTGAGGGCCGAAGATATTTCCAGGATCTTATTCGTATTTGGGGGATTTTGAGGTACCTTTGGTGCGTTTGATCTTCAGGATTTGTTACCCTACCCATATGGTAGATCCTGTTAAAGTATTGTAACTTCAGAAGATATTCCAAATGTATTGATTGTATTCCTCCCTTAGGAGATGAGTTTGGTCATGTAAGAGTCATTGGAATAACCAATGTAAACCTCCACATGTAATTTGGGTCAGTGGTACCCAAGTTTCATTGTAATAAATATTAGTTTTGGTGTCTTACTAGACAAGTTGGCTTTGTCAGTTAGACAAGTTGGCCTTGCTAGGTTCTAGGTCAAGTCAAAAGATAAATATAAATAGGGAGGCACTCCCCTTCGTTTGTACACCCTCACTCAAGCAATTTTGCAAGAGAGAGAAGAACAAGTGCACCAAGAAGAAGAGAGAAGCAATTGTCTTGGGTTTTACACTTCTCTGGTTGAGTTTTATACTGAGGAAGTTTTGTGTGGTTTTATCCCTTGTGGTTTCCTCGAGGAAAATATTTGTGTTACTGTTCTTGTTGTTCTTTCAGTGATCCTACTATTGAAAATTGTTTTAAGATATCATATAAGCAATTAAGAAAACTTAACATGGTATCAGATCCACCATGAAAGGAGACATTGCACAACTAGGGTTTTTCATTCTAAACAAATCCCTTGAAAAATCAACTAAAAAAGAGGGCTCACTCAACTCTCCCTAGGAGGGGGCATCGTTTTGTGAAAACATAACTGAATTCCAAGAAGTTTCAATTTTGGAGCAGAAACTGTTGTAGGGAAGAACTAGGGCTTCAATTTTCTTGAGACTCCATCATCAATCTCAGAAAAAGAAAGATACAGTCTAGCTCGCCTTGGGAAGGTGCATATTTTCCATCACTCAACCCCACTAGTGATCTCAACTAGAAAATTAGGGTTTCTTCATCAAACCCTAGGTCATCTTGAAGAAGGTCATCTAGAAGCTATATTTATCAAGTAAGTATTACTTCCTCTAATTCCATTGGAAGTTCTCATTTTGTTAAAAGACGGCAAAGAGTACTAAGTTAGATGAGAAGCTTGAAGGTGGTGAAAAATTTCGAGCATTGAAGTATCAAATCATGCTCATCCTAGAAGAAAATGATCTAGAAGGATTTATAAAGGAGGAAGTTTCAGAACCAGAAGAATATGAAGCAAAAGCCAAATACAATAAGGATATGATCAAGGATAAGAGGAGCACAACTGATTCCATCAAAGATAACTTGATTCCTCAAGTATCCTCAAGGAGGGCACCAAAGGAAATGTTTGATGCTCTATCCAACTTATTTGAAGGAAGAAATATCAATAAAAAGATGACCTTAATGAATCACCTCAAAAGTGTAAAGGCTCAAAAGTCAGAAACCATGCAATCATACTTCACAAGAGTAGCTCAAATCAAGGAGCAATTGGAAGCTATTGGTGATATGGTTGGAGAATCATAAATTGTAATGACCATCTTGAATAATCTTCCAAGATATTTGGAATCCTTTATTCGAGGAACCTATTCAAGAAGAAGACTGGCCAATTTTTGACAGTTATGGGAAGAATGTGTTCAAGAATAAGAAATAATAGCAACCAAAGAAGACAAGCTAAATAAAAATGAGGATCAATATTTGGTAGTCCATACCAAAGGAAAGAACAAGAGAAAGAGATATAACCATCCTCCTAGAAAAGCTTAAGGGTTTAAGAAGTCCAAGAAATACTTCTCAAATTATGAATGCTTCACTTGTCATAAGATGGGACACATTGCTATAAATTGTCCCATGAAGGAAGAGCGAGTCAAGAGGAAGAAAAGAAGATTTCAGGCCCATGGTATTGAAGATAATGATCAAGAAGATGAGGAAAGAGCTAAGGAAAATGATGATTCATGTGAGAAATATGTCTTGATATCTTCACTCACGAGTTTAGTCTCACCAGGCTATGACACTTGGTTAGTAGATAGTGGTGCCTCAAAGTGCATGCCAGGTTACAAGGACTCACTCTCATGTCTTGTATAAAAGGAGTCCCCACACAAAGTAATGCTTGGAGATGATTAAAAATATCCCATCAATGGAATGGGAGAAGCCTCCTATAAGTTGGACTCTAGAAATTCCATGGAGATGAAGGATGTCATGTATGTCCTAGGATTAAATAAGAACCTTCTTTGTATCTCAGCCTTAGATAAGAAAGGGTTCATAGTTTCTTTTGTGTATGGAGAAGTCCTCATGTGGACAAAAGGAAAAGCTATAGATGATGCAGTAGTGATTGGATTAGATTCAACATTGATGACTAGTACCATAATCCCATGTGAGCTATGACACATAAGACTTGATCATATACATTACAAAGAATTGCCAATTGTGAGCAATATTGTGACAAGTTTACCAGAGATTTAGATAGATCATGAAGGAGTGTGCAATGGATGTGCACAAGGAAATAATACTAATAACCCTCATCCGAATAGTGACAACAAAGCAAAAGTGATCTTAGATATTATTCATTCATATATATGCATACCAATGAAAACTACTTCATTAAGAGGGTATTTTACTATGCTTCCTTTATTGATGACTACTCCCGCAAAACTTGGATCTATTTCTTGAAGAAGAAGGGTGAAGTGTTTGAAATTTTCAAAGAGTTTAAGGCCCTTGTAGAAAACCTCTCTGAAAATAGGATCAAGATCTTAAGATCAGATAATGGAGGAGAATTCACATCAAGTGAATTCAATGAGTACTACAAAGAAGCTAGGATTAAGAGGGAGCTCGCCATTCCCTATAATCCAAAACAAAATGGTGTAGTAGAAATAAAGAATGGATCTATCATGGGAGATGTAAAAGTTATGATCCATGATCAAGATCTACCTATGTACCTATGGGATGAAATGGCCAGAATGACAATATATGTACATAATATAATCTCCCACAATACCCTTGGGAAAAAGACTCCAGAAGAGATGTTTACTAGAGAAAAGCCTGAAGTTAGTCATCTAAATATATTTGGTTTTTCGGTATACATACACATTCCCAAGGAGAAAAAAATCAAATCTAGACCCTTCAGGAAAGAAGGGATTGTTTATAGGATATAGTGAGCAATCAAAAGCTTATCGAATGTATATCCCAGGATATCGTCAAATTAATATAAGTAGAGATATCACCTTTGACGAAGATACAACCTTCAAAATATCAAAGAAATACAAGGAAGATGAAGAGGAGCATGAAACTCCCAAAGTTGCAGAAGGTCCTAAACCAGGTAGAAACAGATAAGAAAAACATATTCCCGAGGATCATGACATACCAAAACCTCACAAACCTAAATAATTTCCCAGTGAAATGATGCCACATAAGAGAAGGCATGCCTAGGCTCGTGAAGTAATTGAAGAAGGAAAAAGATATAGTGTCCCAAAACGAACCATCAGAGAAAGAAAGAAGCCAAAGCCATACCCTATTTATGTGTCTTTGATGTGTGCTCTCGTTGATAAAGATCCAACATGTTTTTAAGAAGCAACAAATAATACGGAGTCGGTTGATGCTATGGTCGAGGAATAACAATCCATTATAAAAAATGATGTATGTGAAATATTACCAAGACCAAAGGACAAGCCGGTGGTATCCTCTAAATCGATCTACAAGACAAACCACTCAATAGATGGTAGCATAGAGAAGTACAAGGAAATATTTGTAGCTCACGGATTCTCCCAGAAGGAAGGAATCGACTATGAGGATACCTTTGAACCAGTGGCTAGGCACACCTCAATTAGAACCATCCTTTCTTTGGAATCCAATATGATGTGGAAATTACATTAGATGGATGTAAAGAAAACCTTCCTAAATGGATTGATAGAAGAAGAAGTATATATCAAACAATCGCAAGGTTTTGATATAGATGACCAGGAAACTCATGTATGTAAATTCAAGAAGGCATTGTATGGGTTAAAGCAAGAACCTAGAGCATGGTATGGAAGAAATGATGGATTCTTGATGAGTTTGGGATTTACCAAGAGTAAAGTAGATTCCAACATCTACTATAAAGTTGAGGGTGATGGAATTATGATATTACTACTGTATCTAGATGATATATTCTTAATAGGAAAAGATAAGCCCATTAATAAATGTAAGAAGAAGCTCGCTGCAGAATTTGAAATGAAATAACTTGGAATGATGCATGATTTTCTAGGTCTTGAAGTATGGTAGTATCCAGATGAGATTTTCCTAAACCAAGGAAAATATGCAGTAGAATTCCTAAAGAGATTTGGGATGATAGATTGCAAGGCTATGACTACTCTGATGACAACAAATTTGAAGCTATTGAATGATGACACTTTAGAAAAAATAGATGCCACCTTATACCAACATATTATTGGTTCTCTAATGTAATTAACCAATATGTCACGTCCCCTATGTCACGTCCCCACCCCTCTACTCGACGGAGAGGATGCGACTAACATAGCTGCTAGCTATCTAATCCACAAAACTATCCCCATAAACATAAAATAAAATGCATTGAAGTAAAAACATGCACAGACGCATAAGTCATTAACATACAACGGAATAAAAATACATTCATTCACAGCATTTAACATGTTCATCATTTATCATTAAGAAAATACAAATGCAGAGATAAAATAGACAAGAGATACTTATTTAGGAGAAGATTGTCCCGCAACCAACTATGTCGTTTCAATGTTCCACCCAACCATAGGCCAGCGTGCTCATCAATATCTCAGAAACACTGCCACCCTTGAGATGGGCATGATTCCCATAAGGAATAAGGGAACACTAGAAAACTCACACATAGACAAGGATACAACAAAAACTCAGCCAAGCCAACATAGTTGGGTTTATCAGGCTGCAAAGGAGCTGGGAAGGCTGACTGCTAAGCTAGTGAGCTCAACCCCAGAGCTATGGACACCAGCACTAGATCTAGCCTTACTTCTAAAACATCTACACACCCAACACAAGGAAGCATCCCCTTCTCTGCTACGCAGTCCCTCAGGATATTCCTTCCCTTCCAGTGCTATTTAGGGTGTGCAAAGAAGAAAACCAGCCCCCTATATCTGTCTGTGAGGTTCCTTCTCACACTAGTGTTATCAATCTAGTTCAGACCCTCTTTCCACTCCAAAATTAGTTCAGTCCAAAGCAACAGAGGCATACACATCAATTGCAAAAATATGGAATTGAATAAAAATGGTTTCAACAATAAAACAAGTTGGTAAAATAGGGAAATTGACCCCTGGGTGAGAAATTCGAATTCAACCACTATCCTGGGAATTCTATGAGCCAAAACGACTACCATGAACCCCAAAATCGTGAATCCTTGATGGTCGTTTGCTCATCAACACAAAAATGAATTTCCTGGGCATGGAAAATGGGGAAAACATGAGGAAAATGTGAGGAAGACAACCCAATCCCTGGGCATTACAAAAATGACCTCCCATCCATGGGAGAGATGAGGTAAACAACCAAAATCATGGATGGATACACACAGGAAGCTCTAGTTACCTGAGAAAGCTCACGTGAATTAGAGAAAATGGTGAGGAAAATGAAAAATGTGAATGCAGAATGCCAAGAGCTCCAAAAACATGGGGAAAGACAACCACCACCATGCATGAGGGAATGGGTATCATTTTTTGGCAATAACTTGCCCCATAAGTCAAAATCGTGTTTCCCAAAAATTGATGGCTTCTCCCATTCGAATTTGGACTACCATACCTTGCCCATCCCATGCAATAACCAACTTCTGGCAGTAATAAATGATTGGGTGAATAAGACAAGAAAGATAGTTGACAGTTTGATGGGTTCTCCCTTTGAAATTTGTCTTTTCTCTGTTGGCCCAAGGGTTTGAATATCCCCCCCACCTTATCCTTAGGAAATCATGCCCCCATATCATTAATGTTGCATTGACATAGCTAGTTGTGGGTTTTTAATTAAATTGCATATTTACATGATGTCCAAAATTATAATGTGCTGGCTAGCACAAAAATACCATCGGCAATGATTTTGAATCATCGAAACATAAAACACTAAATCGATGGTGGGGCTTTTGCCTTTAGTTCAACACCATGATTAAATATAGTATTTACATCATATACATTTAATGCAAACAAGGTCAAAACTGTGGTGTTACACAATACATGACCATATATATGTTTTTTTGTAAACACTCTAAGTAAATATATGGTGAATCCCAAACATATTCACCTAGTAGGAGAAACACATGCGAGGAGGTATCTAAAGGGGACTTTAGATTATGGTCTCATATATGCATCAAATGGTGAGATTGAGATTACATGGATTTACTGATTCAGATTGGGAAGGAAGTGTCGAAGATAGAAAGAGCACTTCAGGATATTGTTTTAGTTTGGGAATAGGAATGACCTCATGCTTCAGTAGAAAGCAATATAGTATTTCACTTAGCACGACATAAGCTGAATAGATTGCAACATGCTTAGCTTGTAGTGAAGCAGTATGTCTTCACAATATGTTGACAAGATTATTTGATAAAGATATAGATGTTACTGATATCCTTTGTGATAATCATAGTTGTATTAAGATTAAAGAAAACCGATGTTTCATGACAAGCCAAAACATATTGAAGTTAGATATAATAACATCCGGGATATGGTGAAGAAGGGAGCTGTAAGGCTCAAGTATGTTCCTACATAGGAACAAGTAGCATATTTGTTGACTAAGCCTCTGTCTCGTGTAAAGTTTGAATAATTTTGAGACAAGCTTGGCATAGTCTGTAAGGACCTCCCTCGAAAGAGGGAGTGAAGAAAATAGTATAAGGATGCAGTGGTGGTAGCTCAACCTAGAGTAGGGTAAGTCTAGCTAGGCTTGTTGGACTGAAAGGTTTAGTAATTTAGACGAGGCTTGTTGATCCTAGGGGGATTAGTATGTATGGCTAGACCTATTTATCCCAAGAGGGTTAGTAAGATAGAACAAGGATTTTTGGTCTGTAGGAATATCCATCTATATGACTAGACTTGTTGAATCAAAAGGGTTAGTAAGTTAGAAAAAATTCCTGGATGAATATACCAGAGCACTCACCAAGATACTACTCCAAGATGGTTAGAGGGCAAGATGTAGTTTCAGTATTCCTATACTGATGTAGTAGGTTCAATATTTTCATACCGAAGTTGTTGATATAGTTTCAGTATTCTTATACTGATGTAGCAGGTTCAGTATTTTCATATTGATTTTGTTGAGATGTCGATGAGATAGTTTCAATATTCTTATACTAATGTAGCAGGTTCAATATCCTCATATTGATGTTGTTGTTATGTTGATTAGATAGTTTCAGTATTTCTATACTGATGATGATGATGTTGTTTCAACATTTTTTTTATGTTGATGACAATGATGTTCCAAAATCTCTATGTTGATGATGCAGATGATAATCTATCATTTATTGATGATGTTGTTTTAGCACTAACATGTTAATGATTTTGTTGTTGTTTCGGTATTTACATACTGATGTTGTAGATGATGTTTCAGTATTTATATACTGATGTTGTCGATGATGTTTCAGTATTTATACACTGATGTTGCAGATGATGTTCCAGTATTCACATACTGACATGGCATAATAAGATTCAATATACACATACTGATACGACAGAAGATGATTTCGTATCCACATATTGATATTGCAGAAGATGATCCAGTACACATAGAAGATGATTCAGTTTCCACATACCGATGTTGCAGAAGATGATCCGGTACACATAGAAGATGATTCAATATTTACATACTGAGGTTGCAGAAGATGATTAAGTATTCTCATGCTAATATCGATGATGAATATGTATGATGATGTTCCAAAAATTACTATGACAAATAGAGACTCACCAGTCAGATGTATAGTTGTGGTAGTAGTTTCTACCTTGGTTGAATACCTTCCTAGTTAAGAGGGAGTGTTAAAGTATTGTAATTTCAGAAGATATTCCAGATGTATTGATTGTATTCCTCCAGGAGATGAGTTTGGTCATGTAAGAGTCATTGAAAGAATCAATGTAAACCTATGGATGTAAGTTGGGTCAATAGTACCCAAGTGTCATTATAATAAATATTATTTTTGGTGTCTTACTAGACAAGTCAGCCCTGCTAGGTTCTAGGTCAAGTCAAAATATAAATATAAATATGGAGGTACTCCCCTTAATTTGTACACACTTACTCAAGAAAGTTTGCAAGAGAGAGAAGAACAAGTGCGCTATGAAGAAGAGAGAAGCAATTGTCTTGGGTTTTACACTACTTGTTGTTCTTTGAATGATCCCACCATTGAAAATTGTTTTAAGATATCATCTATGCAATTAATAAAACTTAACAGATCTGGATGCGACTATTCGCTTGAGCATTAATGGTTATATTGGGGTGACCTTATTTTCCTTAGCTAGGTATCACATGGGGTGATTGTATAAGTTATTCTGCGAGTGGTCTGTCCATGTAGGGGTTAGACAACATAGTCAATGTTACAGAGAGAAACTTCCTATGGCTTGGGGTGTACCACAATAGATAGATAAACCGTAGAAACCAATCCTTTCCCATATGCAAGAGAAACCAAATATCTAACACTAAGGGATCATGGATCGTACCTTATTCTAGATGGTTCAAAGTAGATCCCCATTGAGATTTTTCCAATCCCACTTGCTTTAGCAATTCACTCTCAACAACAATAAACAAGACAAGCATGCTATATAATATAGTGTTAGATCTACTCTAGCATATATATTCATCAATGTATAAACAATTAAACATATACATGGATTCAATATTCATTCAATTGCACATTAAATGGAGAGGAAAATATATTTCTATTAATTAAATCAGAGATTACAAAAGTGACAACCTCTGTCGGCACATATGCGAACCGAAGAAACCGAGTCCACCACTTGGGCCTCCACCACCTCAATCCTCCATCTCTCAATAGCAATCTCACAAGAAATGGCAAGCTTGGGAAGAACACAAAGTGCTCCATAGGGACAAAGGGATGCAGACTCAAGTATAAGTAAGCTATGACAACAATGGACTATAGTTTCCTTGCTCTTCAATTCCTACTCCTCAATGTATCCAAGGGGTTCCTTATATAGCAATCCAAAGGGGTAATGAAGGGTCAAATCCGAGTGATCTTGAGGCATATGGAAGGACAAGAGTCAAGTGGTTCAGACACACATGAAGGAAAACTCCAAAAATATTTGGATTTATGCACACATCCCAATGTATGCGGGTTTGAGGTCAATATCCATGTATATACGCGAATATGGGATTAAAAGTCACGTACAACAATAAACAAGTGTTTTTAGGGATGAACTTGGAAACATCAAAGAATAATATTGGTCCATGGGGTCCAAAGAGTCTGCAGAGGGACAGGGAAGGCCATAAATATGTGATCAACCATGTGTGGTAAAATTAGCTGTAACAGATGCCCCCTAATGTGTGAGGTCAGAGGGGTGACATGATGGACGAAATATATTATAAAATCCATCCCAGAAGTGGAGTGATGAAGAACCAAGTGGAAGAACCATCCAACCATCAGTATAGTACAATAATCAATCTCTGCATATGACTGCAAATACATATAGCAGTCCCTGATACATAAGAGTACAATGGCCATGAATATGCATGATATACAAAATGTGACACGTGTGGTCATCGCCATGTACAATATACAATAGATCAGAATCTCCATGATGAAGATATACAGATGGATCAAGATCTCCATATAAGCTGAAGATATACAATAGATCAAGATCTCCATAATGGCTGAAGATATCTGACATACACTGGAATCAAATCACGAGAGCTGAAATCTCATGAACACTGTAACGATCAAGGAGGTAGCATATGTGCAATGCCACCAATATGGAAAGTCTTCTGCACAAACCGCTAAGAGTACATGTCCTACTATGTGAATAGAGGTGGCGAGGTCGAACATAGTAGTCCATCATCTGATTACCGGTCATTGATGTATACCGTTAACAGACGCGAGATCACCCAACGATAATGAAAATGGGAATCAAGGTACTAGAGTGCAATCTAACAAGTGTGAATAAATGTTTTGAGGTCTAACACTTGGAAGAATCCATCGATCAGGGGAAATTGATGTATTCCCAAAACTATCGATGGTGAGAGAACCTACCACTGATGACTATAAGCCTCAAGGAACTCAAATGACTCTAGACTCCTATCCCAGAATAAATGATCTAAAGTTGATGGGATGGAATCCGCTAGAAGGAGGGCATTAAGGCATCCCCCATCAACCAACATGAGGTACTCGACAACGCAGTATAATGTGGAAGGAATCAAACAAGATGTGCACAAACCAGTAACAGTATCGGGAATGGCCGACATGCAAAGTCAAGACAACTGAGGAATGACCGAATCAGGTTTTAACTTCCTTCGAACAAGAGAATAAAGGAAAATGGTGACTGAAGATAAGTAGCATGGAATCTATATGCAAACTGGGACATCTCTGTGATGTAGGAGGCACCAACAAAGGATTCATAGGGACTAGAAGCTTAACCAGTAAGTGGAGATAAAATCAGAGTAACGAGTACAACACCTAAAGTCAAACTAATAACCCAACCAACAAATGTGATATACAATGCTATGTTTGAAGGTGACACGACTCAACTACTGCCAAAGATAACATCTTTTTGTATCTGGCTTTTTGGTTTTTTGATTTTTTTGGAATTTTTTAGATATTTTGAAAATCTTGAAAAATAATAAAAGTGATTTATAGTTACAAATCTAGGAGTATACGAGTGTTAGGGGACAAGAAAACTAGTTCCAAGCAGTGGAACATAACTATGCTCAATGCAAGGACGTATGTGCAGGATAATGACACTCGGGGGAAGGTATGCTTCTGGTAAAAAATGGCGGATTGTAGAAAGGAGCAAGTTGAAAAAGTCGACTTGAACGAAGACCGACTTAGTTAATCGACCGACTAAGTCGATGGGCCGAATTAGTCGATCAGCCGACTAAGTCGGTTGGTCGACTAAACTAGAAGATTAAGTCGGCTAACTAAAAGTCGTGTCGGTTCATCGAACGACAGGTAGTTATTTTGTAACTGTTTGTAAATTGTATATATTAGGCTGTTGAGCCAAACGAGAACTCAGTTCAGTTCTCTGCCTTGTATGAACTCATTGCAATAATATAATCTGTTTCCTATCTGTTCTTGTCTCTTGTCTCTGATTTATAAATATATATGTTTTAGTATGTATTATTGGTAACCTTATGTGATCTGTGATATTACAACATTGGTTTTGTTGTCGGGACACAGATCGACCGTTGGAAAGATCCTATCAGCTCTTCGAGAACATGGTATCGACTGTCTAGGTTCATCTCCAAGAGACTAAGGAAGAGTAGAAAGAAGAAACTGCCTGACTCCTACTGGCACAGCACACTGCTTTCTCAGAGGCATACAAAGTGCTACGGGACCACACGGAGGAGTCTGTCGTTACCGAGGAAGTCTTAAGAGACTGGCCTACTCACTATGGGCAATTCTATCAACAGACACAATAGACTCGTCAAGGCATTCAGGCTTTGGAGGGCAGGAAGATGACCGAGGCAGCACTTAGGCACACAATAGAAGAACAAATAGTACTGGAGACCAACAAGCTGCAGAAGCTAGAACGGGAAGCACATCAGTGGGTGCAACAGGCTCTTCCAAACTTAGAGAAAGTCAACATCATCTGCCCATAGATGAAAAGACTCATCGACACAGCCGAAGAACAGAACCAGATCCTGGGCCCCAACATGGAGAAAATCATGGAGGTCCCACTCTCCGAAAAGATGTCGGTCCTGTCAAGATTAACTACATTAACGATCGACATCCAGAAAGCTTTGCAGAGTTGGAGGGATTTTCAGCATCACCTTGCCATAACAGCTCCGACCATTGTCAAGATCTGCATCCAGAAAATACCAACCATCTGTCTGCATAGTCCACCACAATAGCACTCGACAAAACATCATTTTTGTACCTCCCTGTTTCTTCGGGACGAAGAAACGTTTTGTTCGTGGGGGAGATGTAGAAAGGAGCAAGTCGACAAAGTCGACTTGAACGAAGATCGACTTAGTTAATCGATCGACTAAGTCGATGGGCTGACTTAGTCGATCAGCCGACTAAGTTGGTCGGCCGACTAAACTAGAAGATTAAGTCGGCTAACTAAAAGTCGTGTCGGTTCACCGAACCGACAGGTAGTTATTTTGTAACTATTTGTAAATTGTATATATTAGGCTGTTGAGACAAATGAGAACTTAGTTTAGTTCTCTGCCTTGTATGAACTCATTGCAATAATATAATCTGTTTCCTATCTGTTCTTGTCTCTTGTCTCTGATTTATAGATATATATGTTTTAGTATGTATTATTGGTAACCTTATGTGATCTGTGAGATTACAACAGGGATCAAGCTGCAAAAGATATGTAAATAGTCTCTTCTTGGCTAGACATGAGACAAGCTCGAGCTATATGGATGATAATCAAAGTCAGGGAAGCTGGCATAAGTCTCAATAAGGCAAGCAAAACTCATGATAATGCAATTACAACTTGACATATACAAGGGATCCCGGGGGAAAGGCCAGCATAAATTTCAAGAGGAGTATGAAGCTCTTACTCAAAGTCATGGTGGTACTATAAAAAGGACTCCCACACCATAAAGGAGGAATGTCGGCATGGGCACCAAATTCAAAACAAGATCTAACTAGGGTACCCATGTATGGGAAAGCTCTACCATTCACATCATGTCACTTCTAAAAGCAGCAAGAAGGTTTCGTGACAAGATGGAATAAGATGATACCTAGGGTTAAGATGAAATGGTCATAAGGCTATGAAAAATGTAAGCGGATGTGAAAACCTAACATATATGCCAGTTAATACATAACACATGGTATAGGCACGAACAGATCAAAATCTCAGAGAGAGTGTACAAAAAAACCTGGACCCTACATGACCATAATATTCATCCAAAACAACTAGAAACAATCAATAAAGAGTCAAAACTATAGGCTATAGGGAGGATTGATCATGACAACTGCATTCAAAAGAAATAGTGTGGTGGATGACGGGACATAAGAAGGAATGCAAGGTGAAGACCCAACGTTCATGTATCTACTACAACCCCTGTGAGGGTGACCAATGGTGTAAATGCTGAGCGAAGGGAATAAAAATCCTCCAAAAATGGAGTAGAGGATGGAATATGACCATTCCCAAATCTATGAGAACGGTAAGGGGTTGTGATGCCCCCAAGTCCGACACCAGGGTCCATACTAGGACCAAGGATTGGTGACAGGATACCAGGGATGCCAAAAATAAAAGGATCCAAACTCAAGAGAACATAAATATAATCAAGTAACCATGATCCCAAAGGCCAACTAGCACACAAAGAGCACACTCTTAAGAAAATATACAGCCAAAATGCAAGCAAGCTGAGGGGAGGATAAGTGAGCTCCCGAATGCAGCAGGTATGTCTCGCATAGGATAGGCTCGAGAATCCCATACAATACAAGCAGAGGTACGTAACCAATTATAGTGGCCCTCAGCTTCAACGCGTAAAGTGATTGTGCTGTCCGACCCTACCTAGCCAAGACACTCACAGAATAACCTTTGCAAGTACCCCCTGTGATACCTAGGTAGGGTAACTACGTTCACCTCAATATAACCAATTCTTAGGAAGATAGTCACAGGCGGGATCAATCGTATGGGCAGGGTAGAAAATCCTGAAACTCAAAAGAGCCCCCAGATAGGAATATGATCTTGGAAATATCTTCGGCACTCACAAAAGTGACCAGGGGTCATCCCAGTCACAATCGCATGCACTACCTCATGCTTAACTCCTGTGTAAGAGGAGCATCCCGAGAAACACTAATTATACCAAGGGTTTCACACTCTCACCTGGACAGACACCTAATTGTTTTGTTTAGTGGTCTTGTAGAATTAACTTACAATGAACTATTCCAAGACCCTAAAACCTATTCTTGTTGATGCACCCTAAAAAAGAAAAGAGTGTAATTCATTTTATTATGTGTTGATTTGAATTGGTTGTATTACTCAAAGGGTAAATGGACATGTAACTAATGAAGTTATGACACAACAAGAAGTAAAATGCACACCTAACAAGCAATGCAAATGCAAAGTGCAGAATGGAAAACAGGGTATGCTACTACGTGAAGTGCAATATTTTTCCTTCAAATGTATATGCAATCATTCCTATATGAAAACCTAAACACAACTCTCATCCAAGAAATCCAATGCAAGTACCTTCTTAAATACATTTGTAATATGCAAGTAAGAATGCAACTATTTTGTATTTTCAATATAAAAGAATGAAAAATGTAAATAAAAGTCATCTAAAACTCCCAGTCTCTGCGGCCAGCATAAAACAAAAGCCCGGCAAGACACCAAGACAAAAAGAGTAATGCACTAATGACAAAAAAAAAGGATAAATGACTAAAAATACTTTCAAAGAAAAATCAATGAAAAAGCAGTCTCTGGTCATAGAAGAAGTATCCAACAGACAACATCAGAACCCAGGAAGACCCAACCACACTCACAACCCACCCAACAACTTCCCACAACATCAAACTCAACCAAAAGGGAGGATGTACGTGGCTGTTTAAAGAAAAAATATGTATGTACGCAACTTTTGGCCAAAAAGCTGCATGTATACCTGGATTTTGGCCAAAAACCTGCATGTATACGCAACTTTTGGCCAAAAATCCATGTATGTAAGTGACTTTTGGCCAAAAACCTGCATATACAGAGAAGACAGTGGTAAAATGTAGGCCAAGGGTCAAACCAATAAAGGGGAGTGTCAATGGATGAACATACTATAAAACGTGACACAGAAATGGGGAGAAACAAAGAGCAAGTCAATAATATCAAGCACATTGTGCCCCCAAACCCCAAGGAAAAACAAGGAACGTCCCCAGTACGGTCGCTAATTCTGTTACAGAGAGACACTTCCTATGGCTTGGGGTGTACCACAACAGACATATAATCTACAAAAATCAATTCTTTCCCATATGCAAGAGAAACCAAATATCTAATACTAAGGGATCATGGGTCGTACCTTATTCCAGACGGTTGAAGTAGATCCCCGTTGAGCTTTTTCCAATCCCGCTTGCTTTAGCAATTCACTCTCAATAACAGTAAAAAAGACAAGCATGCTATATAATATAGTGTTAGATCTACTCTAGAATATATAGTTATCAATGTATAAACAATTAAACATATCCATGGATTCAATATATATTCAATTGCACATTAAATGGACAAGAAAATATATTTCTATTAATCAAATCAAAGATTACACAAGTGACAACCTCTGTCGACACGTCTGCGAACAGGAGAAACTGAGTCCTCCACATGGGCCTCCACCACCTCAATCCTCCATCTCTCTATAGTAAGCTCACAAGCAAAGGCAAGCTTGGGAAGAACACAAAGTGCTCCACAGGGACAAAGGGATGTAGACTCAAGTATAAGCAAGCTATGACAACAATGGACTATAGTTTCCTTGCTCTTCAATTCATCCTCCTCAATGTATCCAAGGGGTTCCTTATATATCACTCCAAAGGGGTAATGGAGGGTCAAATCCAAGCGATCTCGAGGCATATGGAAGGAAAAGAGTTAAGTGGTTCGAACACACATCAAAGAAAAATCCAAAAATATTTGGACTTATGCACACATCCCGATGTACGCGGGTTTGAGGTCAATATCCACGTATATACGTGAATATGGGATTAAAAGTCGCGTACAAAAATAAACAAGTGTTTTTAGGGATGAAATTGGAAACATCAAAGTATAATATTGGTCCATGGGGTCCAAAGAGTTTGCAGAGGGACAGAGAAGTCCATAAATATGTGATCAACCATGTGTGGTAAAATCAGTTGTAATAGTCACTGTATGTGTTGAAGTTGAGGGCCACTATAATTGGTTACACACCTCCACTTGTAGCGTATGGGAGTCTTAGGCATCTACTAGGTGAGACATACCTACTACATTCATGAGCTCATTTATCCTCCTTCTTTTCTTGTTTTCATCTGACTTAGTTTTCTTAGGGGTGTTCCCTTTGTGTGCTAGTTGGATTTAGGGATCGTAGTTAGTCGAGTCTTTGTTCTTTTGAGTCAGCGTGGATTGATTTTCGGCTCCTCTCCGATCTCAATGATTAGCAGGATTATATCCTTAGAAATCTTCTCCTCCTCCTTGGAAGAGGACTACGCGTTCTAGGAAACCTTTAGCACACTTTGATTCACACACGGTCCTCGTTATGAGTACTAAATCTGAGAACCCAAATTTCCCTTTATCTCTATCATCTATAATGAGGGGAGGAGTGATATGGATTCCCAAAACTTCAGTTTATGTCGACCCTTTGAGAGCTGGTACTTCCCATACTACACGACCCCAACTACCATATTTCGCAGCTGCCTATAGGAGGTTTTCCTCGGAGAGGTTGGGTGATGAGACTCATCCTAATACCTCTAGCACATGTCTCTTTACATTCGGAATGCCATATTTCACTACATCTATCCCATCATCCTCTACTGATATCGGTGTGAATCTCGGCGTTGGACTTGGGGGAATTAGTTCTCCTTTCCTTGCTCATTGATTTGGGAGTGGGAATATTGCACCCTTTGCTCCATTTGTGGGGGGTTTTCTCTCCCTTTATTTGGTCTTGACACAAAGGGCTTACTCTCTCAGGGATAATAATGGATGTGTGAATGTTGGGGCCACTTATTACATTCCATCCTATATCCCATCATCCACCATACCCGTTCCTTCAAATTCCTTCCTCATGTCGCATCCTACTTATATCTCGCACGGTCCCTTGGGAAGTATTGCTCCGTATAACCATGTTGTTCCCGCATCAGCCAATGCTATCATTTCTGGAGGCTATATACCTCCTTATGTGTATGGGGGGGAAATGAACTATCAATCTTATAATTATGGCTGTATGTCGCCTCTTTCTCAAGGAATACCTAACCATCAAATCCCTGTGCAACCTTATATGGGGCATATGAGAGGGGGTTATTATCTGACTGGTCAAGGATTTGACCTTTATCACAATCAACCCTATGTGAACATACCTCTTTAGGGGACATGGAATCCTATGGAACAACCTTCTCTCCCCTTTTTTTCTACTTTAAACCTACCCGGCCTTTTGAAGTTGATGAACGATACCGTGTCTCATGATCCGATGTGGTTGGTTGTTCCCTCTAAACTTACTTCAAATATTATGAAGTTTGAAGGTAAGAATGGTGAGGACCCTAGAGAGAATGCCACTATTTTCCACCTATGGTGCTCTTCAAACTCATTGAACCATGACTCAGTTCGGTTAAGACTTTTTCAACTCACCCTCACGGGTTTTGCCATGAAATGGTATCTAGAGCTACTCGAGGACACCTATTAGATGTTTAACGAATTAGCAATGACCTTTCTGAACCAATTTCAATTACTGATACATTATGTCTCTAACACCGAGCTCTTCTTAACATTTCAGTAGGATAAATCCATGCATATTTCTGATCATATTCCGAAGTGGTGCCGAAGACAGAGGTTGATTAAGGATAGCATTCCACCTGATTTTTTATTGGAGTGGTGTTGCTGCTGCAACTGCTTCCCCAATTTATTTTACATTTTAGGGCCCCTCCTTACTTTTTTGATTGAAATCTTACTTAAACTAGTTTTTCATCCCTAGAGAATCCATCCTAAACACCAAGTTTTTTCCAAAAGTTGAGAAAATAAGCTTTTTGGCTAAGTTAAAACTCATGTTTTTCTGCCGACATATCGAAGTAAGTTGGCCAGTTTCTTCGACGTGTCAGACGAACTAAGCCAGTCTCTCCGACACGGTGGACTTGGGAAATTTTTTTTTTTTCACGAGGTGCCATTTTGACACAACT
Organism: Pseudotsuga menziesii; assembly: GCA_001517045.1. Lineage (NCBI taxonomy): Eukaryota > Viridiplantae > Streptophyta > Pinopsida > Pinales > Pinaceae > Pseudotsuga > Pseudotsuga menziesii. Next base: position 1,344,433 of record LPNX010730020.1, on the reverse strand, counting down.
CACCGAAACTCGTCGACACGATCAGGAGTTACTCGCGAGTTATCTTGAAACAATCAGAGAGATCAAAGAAAGTTTCTGAATTGTAATTGCGGCCCAGTTTTCAGAAATATTCAAGTTTTCAGCCGATACAATCACGATCGATAAGTTGTTAAGTGACAAAATCTATTGAAATATTTTAGCGAGTTTTCGTTGACACAGTCGAAGAAACTCATTGTTTTCCAGTGACATGGTCGGAGAAAACTTATTGTTCACTGCTGACACAGTTAGAGAAACTCACATTTCACTGTCATTAGTATCGGATGCTTTTGAGAGAATCTCCAACATACATCGATGTTACGCAGTGAGCGATCAAACTTTCATGCAAAATGACATTTTGGCCACCTACCACATTAAATACTTCAACAACCGCATTAATGACTCTTTTTTCATTTTTTATATATAAACAGGGTAGGGTTGTTTGTTTTCTATTCTACGAACACCATTTGAGGAGGAACCAACTGCCAAGAGATATATGGAACCTTTGCTTTCATCCCAACCCACGTCTTTTTTGACAGTTGATAGGCAGGTACTCTGACTTTGTACTCTTGTGGTCCTTTTTAAAGATTAAATCTTCTATATATGTGATAAGGGTTTGGGTTAGATGAATCATGGCTGTTTTTTTTAAACTTTGAGATAAATTTTCCTCTTTGTTTTGCAGCCCCTTTCCTTGTACAATGCCCATCCATGCCCCCTAGTATATTTTGTTTTAGTTTGCATGACTAGAATCCTCTAAGGGTGTTTTTGAATAACTCTTTGGCCTCCTAGCCATCTTTGTGCCCTAGCCGGTAGAATGCAATTTTGTTTAGGGACTAGAGGTTTTTCATGGACATTCGATATGTTAGTCCATCCTTCATGATTTTTTTTCTTGGTTTTTGTTGCTCATTTTGGATTTTAATCCCAGCCGGTGTTATGAATTTTTTAAATAAGGGGGCTCAACACTAGGGTTTCAACAAGCTAAATGCTCCATGGCCTGTGCAAGTCCAAAATCATGTGCGTCAGGGGATGAGTATGTAGCGATGAACGTACACATTTAGGACTTAGACCCTAAACATTTTACGCTCGAGAACCTTGGGATAATGTATCCTCAACCTATGCATGCAATTATAATGCATTGATTACGACGCGTCCTAGGACCAACACCATTACATAGAAGTTTCCCCAGGATTTATGGCGGAAAAAATAGGATTATAGTGCTTCAAAGACTCACGGGTTCGCCTTCCTGAATCCGGGAACAAGCCATTTCCATGTTTCATTACTTTAAACTAGTTGTTCTTTTACCTTTTAATGAAATAGCGGTTAGAAGCCTCGGTGCCTCAATGAGTTTGAGATTAATAAATAAAAGTTGAAAACCAATCTTGAGAACTCCTTTAACTTGGATAAAATCAACAAACATTAATTCGTGATAGAACAAATAGTAAAATGATCAGCTTCTACATTATTATGACCGATTATTGCTGCTCTAAGAAACGAAGGAGGAGATGGGATAACAACAAGTTTAACTCACACAACAATGTATAACATGTGCCGATAAGTTTCATTTGGACGTTAGTAAACACACACCCCTTTTATCACATCACAAATGGTTAAGAAACTTCTAATGTGGTACCTCTCTCCATCTTACAAAACTGTTTTTGAGTGGCCAACAATAGATTGGTAAATATGGCTCTCTTCTCTATTCTAACACTATACAACGATTGCACTCTCCATTTTCGAAGAACAATGATGCATACATATAACAACGTTTCCTCTCATTTTTAAATACAGTAATGTATGCTTATTACTTGAGTTATTTCAAATAGCCGTGGTATTACTAAGACACCTCTTACCATGCTCATGCCACAGGTTATATTCTCACCAAGAAGGATTACCTTTTGAAGGACATACTTGAAAACAATAAATTTGCACAATGCCTAAAAGGGGTGGTAAAAAGAAAGAAAAGGAAAGTGATGTCGATTCAGATGTGGAGATCATCTCTAGGATGAAAATATGATTTGAGGATACTAAGGCCATTACAGGAGTTGCCCCAGAATTCAAATGGGGAGAGATCTATCAGATGATTAGAGATTAGAATGTCCCTGATGCTGGTCTAGAAGAAATGTCCGTATACCAAACCATAAAAAACTCAGGCATTACTAAGGTTGCTACACGCTCGGAGCTTTTCCTGTGCTCAGAGCTTATTGGATGGATTTTGCCTCAGATGAATGATTCTACAATTATTATCTCTAATGTAAAAGGGGAAGCTTTCGCTTCATTCACTCCATTTTACATAGCCTTTGCTTGCAAGCTACCCCTACGCAGGTTATGATGACCGATGATTGGGACAAAAAGGTAGATATTGATGTTTTGGAGTGTGCAAAGAAAATGTTGGTGCCAAGAAAACAATTGTGCCAAACGGAAACTGGGGATATGAGTCCCAAAGCCTACTGACCCCTTCCAAGATCATAGCTTTGATGCTGAACATGATTTTTGGTGACGTCGACGGAACCCTGTACAAAATTGAATTGGATTCCCCTCATTTATTATGTATCCTTTGAAGGCACTATTTTTAACTGCACATACATCATATCATATAGTTTGAAATCCTGTGTAGCAGTAGCACAGGGAGGTATAACCTAGAAGAAATCAAAATTTTACATGTCATCTTACCTGATCGACTGCATTTTGTGTAGGCACCCTATTGCAGCTGCAACTTTCTCCCAAATTTTTTAAATTTTGGACCCTCCCTTTAATTTCATTTTGCCTGGGATTGTTTGGATTGCTGAACTTTGTTTTTGTTTTCCCTCTGCTACAAATTTGGGTTACTTGAATTGAGGTCAACTGTTTTCATGATTTTCAGAAAACTGCTTTTTGTTTGCCAATGTTTTGACTGGGGAATTTAAAGTTTTGATTTGAAAAAATAACGTCCTTTGATCTGAATTTTTTCCTTTATCGCTATCAGAGGTCAGTTGAAGTTTGAGTCAAAAATCTATTTCTTTGTGCCGCAGTTATTTTGGAGATCAAACGAACTATTTTAATGCTTCCCAGCCGAAGGGCTTTGAGCACTTAACAGTATGTTTTATGTTCATTTATTGCTGCCGAAAGTCATTTGAATAGTGAATCGGGGTTGTAGTTCTCTACGCAACCATCGTTGCAGAAGCTAAACAATGAATGACCCATTGGATAGTTCTGATTTTTTTCAATGCCTTAGTTTTATTGATCAACTTTTACTTTGCGATGTTTCGTTTTCTCTATCGGAACGATTTTGACTATNGAACGATTTTGACTATTGATTGGGGGGGGGGGCTGGTCCTTTGCATTGCCGACACGGTGGCAACATTGAGACTTTGGTCACCGATACATAGTCTTCAAAGCTTTTGATCACCGATTATTTATGTTGACTGCGGAACCTTTTAGTCTGTCTATCTCCCATCGTTGCGGCTGCAAACCGAGATTTTTTGCCGACACATTATGGTTAGTCCTTCCGCTCGCCGATGCCATTGTTCTTAGGGGGTAATGGTTGCTATTTCCAATGTATGGATGATATATTTTAATGCTTTATATCGCCGATGTTTTATTTTGACCCATAATCCTTAGTCTATACGGTTTTCACCATTGTGGCGGCTTAGTGAACTAACCATCCAACATTTAGTTGTTCCATTCGCAGATGGGGAGTTTGTCAGCCCAATGCTTAGTTTTTCCCGCCGGTAAGGATTTCCCGTCGTTTTTATGATATTTTACCATATTTCATGGGAGACGAAAGTTTTCTGTTCAAGTTAGGGTTTTCACGATGAAAACGCAGTACCAGGTTTCATTTTTGATGCTTATTTTTATTGATAGTATGGTTTACGTTTTATTGAAAGTTAGATGATCTTGGATGCAATTCGAATTAATGATGAGTTTTTCGTTTTAATTATAGATAGACCTAGAGAATTTTTCAAGACTCAGTTTGATGATTGCTGCTTCAAAGAAGACATATATAAAAGACAAAGTAGAATCGATAGCAGCAAAGGCCCAGGCTTTGAAAAGGTTCATCAGTTACCGAGCCGGTCTCTTTTATGAAGTAGTCATAAGTCTTAATCTGAAATGTAACGCATTGTATGAATCATGAGCACTCACAAAAGGACAAAATTGTGAGATTAAACGGTTGGGGGAGTCCAAAGGTCGCCTGGGGGGTGGCAACCCAAAGGTTTTGCTGTTTTGTATAAGTATAGGAGAGTTATATGTAGGGAGGACTTTTTCCCATATAGATTTGTGAGGGTATGATGTAAGAAGAACTATTTCCTTTTGCATAAAGAAATTACAAGTTTCCTGTTGGAGAAATCTTTGTGGAAGGTTTCAAATGCTGTGCTATGGATTTGTTGAATGTGAACTATTTCATTTTCAGCTGTTATCCATTAACTGTGAGATCGTTCTAACTCTTTGAACCTATGTTCTTGTTATGAATGCGCTCTAGTTTATTCTATGAAATTTCCACTATGAGTAATGAATGTTGTTCATAAACAATTAGCTATCTGGTTGTTCATATATCTATAAATGTTCATGTGTTTTGAAATAAGTAACAACTATCTATGATTTTTCTTAATGCATGCACAAAATACATTACTCATTGATGAATAATAATATTGCTCCCTAGGGATAGGTTAGATAGTTAGGTTTTAGTTTTTTCTTGCTGTGTGTGGTTTAGATGCGAGAGAGTTAAGATGAGAGGTAAGAACCTGCACATCACATTGTGACTGCTCCTTGTGTTCTCTATCAATTTGCATTTTTAGATAGGCACTTGCATCTCATACTTAAATACAAAAACTAAAAACATACATGGTGGACCGGGCCATAACCGGTAAAACCCTTTATTTTTGTTACTTGACCTACGCTAGCCGGACCATAAATCGGATGGATTCCCGATACCAAATAGTAATGGGCTAGTTGGGAACGTTTACTAGGGAGAAACCCTAATTGTTGTTACCTGCAATTTTCTAGGCCTCAATAGTTTTTGGCGCTAGAAGGAGGGACGCCAGTGCATGGATGGCCGAGGAAACTTATTTTCTCGAGATTATTCCACCGATGATAGTTCTGAAAGCAGTTTGTTTCCCAATCCAATTACTGAAGAGAAAGGTAAAGAGCATCTGTATTCTGTCGATAACGAAGTAGTTAATGATTTGAGAAGACATAATAGGGAATAAGTGAAGAATATTGGATGATTACCAATTATTCCTGTCTTTCACAGAAGAGAATATAAGAAGAAAGGCCATCCTATATTGGAAGACGCAGTGTTGGTTGGAGATTTCAGAGAACTAGTAGAAACAACCTTACAGGAAGTTGTTTAGCCTTTGAATCAAGTGGGCCTAGATACACCTTACTGTTCACCTGTTCATACCCCTGTTCACTCACCACCTAATTCTCCAACCAGACTCATGGAAAACATGAATGTAAATCAGCCACCCAACCCACCGAATCCACCACCTGCTTGGAGGGCTAGGTCACCTTTAAACCTGGCACCCCCTTTACATGAATTACCTCAGGATTTTGAGAAAATGCTGCCCAAGTTTGACCCAAGTGAAAATATTTTGGTAGATGATCATTTGCAAATATTTTACTTGGCTATAGAAGGAATAAGGGCTGGAGAACATGAAGATGTAGTCTACAGATTGTTTTCGCATACCCTAAAAGGAGCAGTAGCCTCATGGTATTTTTGTCTTCCTGCAAACTCAATCACAGACTGGGATACATTTGAAAGAATATTTAGAAGTAAGTATGTAGTCCAAAAAACTCATGCAGTGTTAATGAAGGGGTTATGCGTTTTAAAGAAAGAAAGAAAAGAAAAAGTGCATAGTTTCACCTAAAGGTTTGCTGCTTATCTTAATAATTTTTCTGCAACTGATAAACCGTCTGATAAGGTTTTGATTGAATACCATACTTCAGCTTTAGGGCCTGAATTGGCCATGTTTTCCAAGATGCAAGTCAAACCTATGTTGTCAGAAACTTATGAAGAAGCTGAGAGAGTAGACGCTGAAAAAGAGAGCATAGAAGATTATCCTGAGCAGTTGAGAGAAAAAACTTTTGGTAAGAAAGCCTTATTATTTACTAAGCCGGAGGAGGAGCAGTCACATGACTTTGAAGGAATGTTGAAAATGATGTAGAAACTATCTAACAGAGTGATAGATCTAAAAAAAGAAAAGGAGGCCCTTAAAGCATTTAAACCTTACTATAAAAAGAGAGAAGACAACAATCAATCTAAACCTCCTCCACACAGTCCTGCATCAATGAAATTAACAGAGGTAGGTATGGATAACTTTTGCACCTTTCATCAGCAACCCCATTCTAAAAAAAATTTCCCTCAATGGATCAATTCGATGACATTAGTAATGAATCAACTATTAGACTCCAAACTAACAGAAGATGATGAAGAGGAAGGAAAAAATAAGCAACCCACAGAAAAACAAGAAGATGATGCTCTGGTTTTATGGGACTGTGTTTCGATGTTTGATACCGAAAAAGAAGGCTATCTGAAACAGGAAGAGATATCGGAAACAAACATGACAACAAGAAATCAAGATAATTCAAAAGAATGTAAAGAAAATTCAGAAGAGCACCATAGCTGATAAAATACTTGAATTCACCATTACGAGTCAAAATCCAAAGCAAATCAACATGCCTGTTAAGCCCATTGAGGAGAAGACTGATGATGTAAAAAATAATGTCAAAGAACATAAGATGGAGTATGATATTGTGGAAGATATTAAGAGGGCTAAGGTAAATATCTCGCTGTTTGAAATGTGTAATGTGCCTCAGTAGAAAGAAATATTGTTAAAAGCACTTGAAATACCAGAGGAAAAGCTTCCCACTGACAATCAACCAGAAGAAGAAGAAATTGGTGAAGCAAATGTGGGAGGTAAGTCTAAATGCAAAACCCCACCATTTCTCTTAAATTTTTAAATTTTCAACCATAACGTGCACAACTATCTAGTAGACTCAGGGGCATCAGTTAATGTTATGCCACTTTCAGTCTATAAGAAGATAAATGGACAACCTAAACCATCTACTTTGTAGGTCATTCAGTTAGACAGAACAACTGTGAAGGTAATTGGGGAAATGGAGGATGTTTTGATTTGACTATCTTGAACAGATCCCTTTACCCCATAACAAAAAAAGTATGCAATCATTCATGGGGATGATTAATTTTGTGCGAAGGTTTGTGCCATATTTCGCTCAAATAATTAAAACTTTGCAGCAAATGGTAAAACAAAGTGTACAATTCAAGTGGACTGATGTAGAGAAGAATGCATTCAGTAAAATAAAGAAATCTATTGCTCATGCACCATCTCTTAAAATTCCAAACTTTGACAAGGATTTTATTTTGTACACTTTCGCATTTGATGATTCATTAGCAGCGATGCTTACTCAGAAGGAAGATGGGGGAGATGAGTACCCCATATCATTTATGAGAATTGGTCTGTAGGGGGTGAATTGAATTACCCAGCTGTGGATAAACAAGCTTATTCAGTCTTCAAAGTGGTAAAACAATTTAGGCCGTACATACTTAAGAACTAGACGAAGGTAATTGTTCCACACCTAGCTATAAGGTCTCTTTTCATACAAAAGGAATTAGGAGAAAGAAGAGGCAACTGGGTAACATCTTTACAAGAATATGACCTCAAATTCAAACCAGCATCCATAGTTAAAGGGCAAGAACTGTGCAAACTAATGGATGAGGGTAACAACAATGAAGAAAACAATTGGGAGGATGAAGCTGAGTTACATATGATGGATGTATGTCCTCTTTTCACAGCTCCATATTCCTGGTACCGAGACCTTGTTCATTACCGTTAGGAAGGATTGTTGCCAAAACATTGGAATTCCAAACAGCGAAGAGCGTTGCGCCTTAAATCTGCTGCATATCAAATCATTGATGGAATTTTATTTAGGAAGAATTATGATGGAGTCCTTCTCAGATGCTTAGAGAAAGAAGACGCAAATAAAGTCATAACAGAGTTACATGATGGGCCTATTGGAGGTCATTTTTCTGGAGATACAACAGCCCATAAGATTCTCAGAGACGGATACTATTGGCCCACACTGTTCAAGGATGCGCATGCCCATGTCAGAAAGTGTGATATCTACCAGAGGTGTGGGGGAAGACAAGCCAAAGCAGGAGGACCATTGAAGCTGGTGATGATAACAAAACCATTTGAGCAATGGGGAATTGATATCATTGGAGAGATAAAACCAAATTCTTCCTTGCAACACAAGTATATTTTGATGGCAACTGACTACTTCACTATATGGGTTGAGGCAATTCCGTTACGTAAAGTGAATGAAGATGCGGTTATAGATTTCTTGCAATATCATATTATGACCAGGTTTGGGGTTCCAATTTCCTTGGTTTTCGATAATGCTACTTATTTTTCTTCTATTAGATTAACTGCTTTTGCTCATGAAAGAGGAATTAAGTTGCACTATTCTGCAAACTACTACCCACAAGGGAATGGTTTGGCAGAATCTACAAACAAGAATCTGATTAGGATATTAAAAAAGACTGTGATAGAAAACTAGAGAAGTTGGCATTTAACATTACTGAATGCTCTTTGGGCTGATAGGGTCACACCCAAGAATTCCTTAGGTGTGTCACCGTATACCCTTGTTTATGGAAAAGAAGCTATCCTTCCTCCTAACATTATGCTACCATCTTCCATAATAGCCCAAGAGTCTAGAGGCACAGATAACGAAATCCTGCAAATTAGAATCTATAATCTTTTGAAGGTGGAAGAGTCTAGATCTAGGGCCAAAGAACATTTTAAGCATCAACAGGAAGTAGTGAAGCGGTGGTTTGATAAACATAAAGCTGGAAAAAAAGAATTTGAAGTGGGAGAACTGGTTCTTAAGTGGGATCACCCGCATGATGAAAAGGGGAAACACACAAAATTTCAACAGTTATGGGTAGGCCCTTTTCAGATTGTAGCAAAACTTGGCCCCTCAACCTACAAATTGCAAGATTTACAGGGGTGGGAGGAGAACTTACCAGTTAATGGTTTAGTTCTCAAACTTTATTTTTCCTGATTTTTGTTTTTATTTTGTACATAAATAAACTAATCTGGTTGTTTATTTTGATTTATTTTATTTCTATTTGTTTTTAGTTAGATTTTGATTGATTTCAATAACATAAGCTAACCTTTGGTCGCATGGAGAGCATCAGAATTATGGATAAACCGAAATCCTTGGTTATAAGACTGTGTACTATTGATTTATCTGAAAGAATTTCTTCTTGTTAACAGTTTTTCCTAAATGGCTATGAACACTTTGAAGTCCTACTTAATCCTTGTAAAATAAATCAGGATCAAAAGGTCTGGAATACTATTTTGAGGCTCCATCCATCTCACATTTAAAAATGTCTGAGGGGGTGACAACAAAAGACCCATGGAAATGAAGAAAGGTAAACAGTATATTATATATAAATGATCCCATGCTAGGAATTGAAATCCAAAAGGCAAATAAGAGTCAAAATATCCTAAGAAATCAATGTGTATCAAAACAAAGTACTGAACCATATAAGTACAAAATTGCCAAAGTTCTTCTCTGTCTGTGAGCTGAAAATTAAATACATATCTCACACAAAAGGACACTATGGATAGAGGAGCCTGAATAAAAATTTAGAAAGAAAGGCATGTAGGAGGACTCAAAAAGGACAAAAAAGTCCAAAAAGCACAAAAAGTGCAAAATGGCATGGGAATGAGGAACAAATGAATATTTTTGTTTACCATATGTTACAATCCTATGGTGTCCAAGCTGGAAGCTACCCAAAGACAGAGGTAACAAAATGAAATTCATATTCCTGGACTCAAAAGAGTTATCTAGACTTTTAAATCTTGGTTCCCATTATCCCTAAATTGGATTGACACCAATGATTAAAGTACATACATTTGTCATTTGGGAAATCCAGACATCTAGAGGAATTCAACATGCTAGTATTTATTGTCAAAACAATTTGCTGGTCAAAGAAGAAGTTTTCCAGAGATCTGGGTTCACCAGGTAGTCGCCAATTGTTGCAACTGCAACTTTCTCCCAATTTTTTAAAATTTTGGACCCTCCCTTTAATTCTATTTTTCCTGGGATTGTTTGGATTGCTAAACTCTGTTTTTGTTTTCCCTCTGCTACAAATTTGGGTTACTTGAATTGAGGTCAACTGTTTTCATAATTTTTGAAAAACTGCTTTTTGTTTGCCAATGTTTTGACTGGGGAATTTAAAGTTTTGATTTGAAAAAATAACATCCTTTGATCTGAATGTTTTCCTTTATCGCTATCAGAGGTCAGTTGAAGTTTGAGTCGGAACTCTATTTCTCTGTGTCACTGCTGTTTTGGAGATTAAACGAACTATTTTAATGCTGCCCAGCCGAAGGTCTTTGAGAACTTAACGATATGTTTTATGTTCTTTTATCACTGCCGAAAGTCATTTGAATAGTGACTTGGGGCCGTAGTTCTCCGCGCAGCCACCGTTGCAGAAACTAAAAAATGAATGACCCGTTGGATAGTTCTAATTTTTGTTGATGCCTTTGTTTTATTGATCAACTTTTACTTTGCGATGTTTTTTTTTTGCTATCGGAATGGTTTTGACTATTGATCTGAGGGGGGCTGGTCCTTTGCGTTGTCAACACAGCAGCAGCATTGAGACTTTGGTCATCGATACATAGTCTTCAAAGCTTCCGATCACTGATGATTTATGTTGACTGCGGAACATTTTAGTCTGTTTGTCTCACTAGTACAAGTGATCAATTTTGCCACAGAAAAACATGGCAATATCCATGGAAAAGCGTGGATATTTCCACGTCTAAGTGTTTTTTTTTCCGTGGAAACAATTTCGTCGCAATAGAGACGACCCCTAATTTGCATTGCAAGAGCGACAATGTTCTATATTTCATTAGATGTCTAAGTCGTCGCTATATCCACGCCTGGCCATCTCTATATCCACGCCTGGCCGTCTCTGTATCCACGCCAGACCGTTGCTGTATCCACGCTTTGTATAAGGTTTTAAAAAAAAATGCAAACCCAGGAATAAGACGTCGCTATAGTCACGCCTTGCCGTCTCTGTATCCACGCCTTGCCGTCTCTGTATCCATGCCTAGCCGTCGCTGTATCCACGCTTTGTATAAGTTTAAAAAAAAAATGCAAACCCCAGGAATAGTGACAGGGATGCTATACCTGCGACGGGCTCTTCACACACAAATTTGATAAACTCGTCATTAGCTCTGATCTTTTATATGACTAGACTAGCTAATTTTTGGCCTCAAGTTTAAACAAATTCTAGTAATAGTAATAGTTTCAGGAATCTATTCCATTTGGAGCATATTTTCCAAGAATATAACATTAAAATCTCTAATACCCAGCTGGAAGAATGGGAAATTGTTCTATGAGAAGTCATTTTTCTATGAGTAGCCAAGATGAGCTGCAACCAACCAAAATTTCACTCAATTCAAGGATCTTCACTCTAGATACAAAAGATAAAAAATGTCAGAAAGGTCTAGAATTATTTAATCCCCTTTTTCTATTTTCACAGATATATAATCCTTATTGCCCTGACTTTTCAAATGGTTCTCCAATAATCTAGTTATCCTTGAACCCTTTTTTGTACTCAAAGAAAAAGCACTCCACACTCGTTATCTCATTTTTTTATACTTGAACTCCATCATGCTCGATCAATAACCTTAACCTTCTTTTTCTTAAATCAAGGGTGCAATCATTGATATTTGGACGTATGCAACCTTTTATTATTTGGCTTCTTTTTAAATGATTTTAATACTTTTTTAATCCTCCCCCCGATTTACATGCTATTCCAATCCTACTTTTGACAACTTCAATTTTGGTGGGCAATATATATGGTTGCAAACTATTGTCACACAGAAATCACTACTTGGATTAGACTATAAGAAATGCATATCAAACAAAAGAAGGCAATAAACCATAATCCACTTTCATCCTCTGGGGTTTCTGAATCCTATTTAACAAAATTTTCTATTATGTCTTTGTAAAGATCAGTCACAGCCAAACAAAAATAAATCATGCATGAATCATCATTCACAAAATGCACAGAGAACAAAGAAAGACAATAAACTATTTGTGTCCACTTGGCTTTTTGAAATAATGCTTATCCATTCCTATTTAATTACCTGTTCTATTCTGTAGAAAGGAGCCAAGTGGGTGTCAAAGAACTCCTTTTCTTCTGCTGCCTTGCTTCCAGGGCCAACCCACAGCTACAAAACCAAGTATAATTTACGTGAGATCTTATGACATCTAAAGGAAACTTCAATATTCCTATTACATGTACTAAACATCGAATTCTTTGTCTCATTTAATTTACAGTACAAAATGTCACTGTTCTTTCATCAAATCTGCAAGAGAATGCTGACTGGATCAATAAATCACAAGAACATCTTCATAACCTCAACTCCACAAAAGCATTTGAGTCCCGCATTATACATTGCTTCACCCCTCGAAGTAATGTGTGCAAAAGTGATATTAGACTATGGCGACTGAACTCATAAACACGGATTTACAACTGCCATGCTTTAAGCAGTAGGCATACACCCTGTGATCTCACTTTACAAAGAGAGCCTCAAATTTATTAGATCAAAAAATTTGTTTTTAGAACCAGCGGGTTAAATTTGTTTTACAAAGCACATACTTATACAGCCACCAAGCAATTGTTTTAGAAGCAGTGGGTTAAATTGGAGCCTCTTCCTCACCATATTTGGAAGAAGGTAAGTGCTTCTGAGTTTCCATTGGAACCAACTGATTTTCAGAAATTTATATTCAATCAAAATCATAATGTCTTCTTATACAAGTGGAGAGGAATAGACATTACATAACCTCATCCCATTTATTTTTAGTAAAAGTAAAGAACTTTAATGTACTATATTTATGTAAAGTAAATTCTATTTACTTGAGAGTGACCATTATTATTAATTACACTAGCATCCTCCCTTAATGGTCATTCTAGAAAATACGCCAAGCTTATCTCTAAATTTGACAAACTTATCCGGAGTGAATGGCTTGGTGAAGATATCTGCAGAAATTTGTATTCAATCAAAATCATAATTACTTCTTATACAAGTGGAGAGGAAAAGACACTACATAATCTGACGATTCTTATAATCTTAATAATCGTATCCCAAGGCCCATTTGTACCATCTCTTTTGTACACTATATTCTTTCCAGAACACGTTGAATAAATGTGGAGGTACTTCAGATGTAGAAGAGAAGTGGGTGAATCACATCAGAACAGTTTGTTCCTTCAAACTTTCCTTCAAGTTGAGAGTATTTGCTTGGTTGTTGATTTACCAGGGTCTACACTCTAGGGAGTAACTGTATTGGTCAGGCTTTACTGATGGGGTCAAAGGTTGGCTAGAACTGTTGTTCGAAGAGGGATGGAGAATAGGGGTGAGGCTTCCGAGATGGAAGAATCTCGCCACCAAATAAGATGTGGCTTTAAATAAATGGGTTCTGATGGATGGACAGTTTATCCTAGTCGTTATGAGGGAGCTAGGGGATGGTGTATGGCGATGCAGGTCCTAAGGGGCTAAGATAGCTATCTAGGGATGATAATTAATGTAATATTCAACCAATGATCCTATAATAACCTGTTATAATGGCATACATTATGCTTTGGGAGTGATTAAAAACACTGTCATGTAATTTTCCAGTAGAAAAGATATAGCATCTGCTGTCACCTGATGGAAGAGCAAGCAATGTTGCCGTATGCTCTTTGTCAATTATGGTATGGGAATTTATCGAGGAATTAGTTATTGAAAATGATCAACATTCATATGCACGGAATGAATCTAAGCTATCCAAATTGGATTCCTGGACAGCCAACATAGATTCCCTCTACTGGTTTATGCTGAGTACATAACTTGAACAGTGAAGACAACAAATGGATGCCTAAATTTGTTCTCCTGGAACCCCTTTGTTAATCCATAATGCAATAAGTTGCTATTCTAATACGAAACCAGGATAATATTTTATTAAAACCCACCAAGGTTGTATCGTATTATCATTCATATTGGAAAAACATATGCCCTTTGACCAATTAGAAATCATGTGGCATTTTTCATCACCAAATTAAGTCAAGTTGTTGTGGTATAAAATGCCTGCTAATTTGAAGTGACAAATTTATAATTACCTTTATATTTAAAAGCAAGTACTGTTTGTCTACATGACAGAATAACCTGGTCCACCACCTACCTCTGGTACAGTCCACTCAATATTCTGTTTTGGGTCTTTTATGTCACAAGCCTGCAAAATTAGAAAATGGTGAATAACAATAGGGCTTCATGTTAAAGAATTGCAGAAAAAACATTAAAATGCATCCTTAAAAAGAAATGTCATCAATGAAGAGATTAATAAAGGCCTTCATTTCATAAACTATGTTAATGAATTTGCTGATGGAGATAAAGGATCCACGTTTCCACTGATATGGATCTGCTATGGGCCCTGAAACCCTAATTTGTCCCTCTAGCATTTATCAAATACCCCACTCTAAAACAAACAAATCTGAGTTTTTCATAGCAGTTTGTATATCTGTAGAGAGTAATTTGCAAGAGAGAGATATTTGGAGATTGAATTTTATATTCATGTTTTTCTTTTTCCATCACACACATATCGTTCTCCCATACCTACATCCAGTGTTTTCAAAAAATCCAGCAGATCCATTTCTGGATCCAGATCTATATATGTTTCCATGAAACTTAATTCGTAAAAAATAACACATGTTTTCTATTTTTATTAAAGATTTTCCATCTTTAATATTATTGCACCTACTACCAACAACATTCATTGTTTTCCCATGCAGTCCATCATTCACAAATAGATTATAAACTCAAGGATTCCCACATATGATCTCTCGGTAAGCTAACAAACAGTGCCAGTCTTTGGCATAGGCAAAATGACATTGCAAGATATTATCAATTCAGTTGATGAATTTTCACATTTGCAGCCTGCAGGGACGTTCTTATTCAACTGACACAAATACATCTGATTGTATCTCATTTTGATGTAGCAATATTGTTAACAAATAACTTTGCAAATATCAGAACTGTTTTGAAGAAAAACAAGACAAATGCCTAAACTTCTTTATGTCTAGACTCTAGACAATACTGTTAATCTGGTGGCCAAATGCTTGACTTTTTGACTTGATAGAATGAAAACTCAAGTTCCCTGAAACAGGGGAATGGATGTAGTTTCCAAAATTTTGTGTTACCGGATCCATCTGTGGAGGATCCAGGATTCACATCTCTGCAGATCTGGCAGTATCTGTCCCAGGTTTGCTCAGGGACCAATAATCCTAACTTTTTCTATAAAATAGCTCCTCCCTCCATCCTAAAATCACAAATTTGAGTTTTTAATAGCAGTCTGGTTTTTAGTTTGTAAGAATAATTTGGAGCAAATTATATTTGAAGATATGAATTATCTATGTTTCTGGTTCATGGTTGCTTTTTCATATGTGTGTGTTGTAGCATGAAGGCTTTCACAGCACATAATGACAATAACTCTTTTGGTTACAAGATTTGAAAATGTTACTTCAAACTTTGAAGAAATGCCACACATTCATTGATTTAAATATATTAATGTCAAGAAAACATCAAACAGAGAAAACCTGTTAACATTTTAAAAGCCATAAATAACCGCACAATGATTCATTGATTCATCACATATTCACAATACTTAGGAGACAACCAAAATGAAAATTTGCCTTTATGTATTAAGAGATTTAGGCAACAAACAGGAAATAATTACATTGAATGCACAATAAAAATTTGCCTTTAAAGAGTACGCACTAGGCAGTGTGATCAAACTACAATAAGAAGAGACATGATGTCTAGATCAACATTGTACATCTGATTCCCAATTCTCTCATGTGCATTAAAGGCATTTGAAGCTGCTTGTTGAGCTAAACTTGAAGATGATTCTAGTATGATTAAAATCCTTTAGTGGAGATTGGACAGAGAAGTCTCCAAGGTTGGATCCTGAAGACCTACATCCAAATCCGTTGATTGATAATCTTATTTCTTTTATGAGAAAAGACAAGATTGGGATATAAGTTTAGAATATTTTCATCTTTCTTTGAACCCAACCTATTATGCTTTATCAAGAGGATAAAGCCACGGCCCACAAGCACTTAATTTTTCTTTGGTGGTGAAGAGCTAGACACTTGTGATCGAATACAAAGTGCTGGGCATTGCAACTTCTCTACACTTGCTCTATGAATGGTACATCACTACAGAAGTGCCAAAATATTCCTATTGTTAATGGCTGTGAAATTTGCACAATGCACAATCTGGATGTGTTAAATGTACTAAAATAATGCAATTGGTAGCTAGCAAGATGCATGACTACAGGTAACATAGAACAATTATACATTAAATGCAAAAAATGCATTGATGCAGAACACTTAAACTCACTATAACAAACTAGTGGAACATTCAGAATAAAATTGTAAATGAATCATGAAACATCAATAATCATGTTATGTACGGATACAAACAAATGCATCAAGAAGAAATAATTGCTCTAATGTAAACTTCTACTAAATAGTAGAAAAATGCAGTCTAGTTGGCTTTCACCCTGTTTACAAAGAATACGGTACTTCTATTTATAATGGCTCAATGGGCTCTCTATAGTGATTCTATTTATAATGGACTTTTGCCTCCTTTAAGAGAAGTACTTCTATTTATAATGGCTCAATGGGCTCTCTATAGTGATTCTATTTATAATGGACTTTTGCCTCCTTTAAGAGAAGTACTTCTATTTATATTCCCCTCAATGGGCTCACCATGTAACAATGGCTCTGGCAGACAATGTGAGATCAAATTTGGCATATAAGTTCATTTCATTGATGAAATGGATTGTGATGTAGTCCCATTAGATGTCTGCGACATAACCTTTGACATCACTTATTTGTGGGATCACATGGCCATATAACCTCAAATTACAGCATAAATATAGATTGATTGAAGATGGAAATCCATTTCTAGTTAATGCTTGTATAGATGATTGTCTAAAATAATCCATTTCTAGTTAAATATAGATTGAATTTCACACCGTCCACCATTCATTTGACTATCTGCAGTGGATTATTTTAGACCTTAGAGACAGTTTTTAAACCAGCTATGAGGATGTACCAGAACTAGCTCTAATTGGGAAGGTGAAGAAAGTAGGAAAGAAAGGAAGATCCAAGAAGGGTCAAAAGAAGAAAGAAGACTCATGGTATTCTAACTAGAAGAAGAAGGATTTGACTCTTGAGCCATATCAAGTGCTTCAAGTGCAACAAGCATGACCACTTTATTTGTTTGTAGTTTTCAGTTTATTTCATGACATGGGTATTCTGAGAAGCCAGCAGTATTATATTTTTTTGTTTGGCATTTATTTTATTAGAGAGATATATAATAGAATATTTATGGGAAACTCTGGGATTTGCATAAAAACATTCAGCTTCCGTTTATCTCCTATCCCGTCGGTTTTCTGGATCGAGGATGCTAGTAACAAGCAACCAAAATATCAGATGGTAACCCAAGGGATTCATGGGGTTTCATCCTGAGGCCTCTGTGAACTTTGCACAAGAGCGTCTACCAATAGAGCTAACTATTGGGCGATTAGTTTTCCCCTCTTTATTATTATTATATCTCTGCATTTCTTTATCTAACCAAAAGATTCCTCATTTTGCAGGCACCCCTTGAAGGTCCACATGGGAGTTTACTTCCATGTGGTTCTGCTAACCAGGCATGGATGTCTGTTGATCTGGTAGAGGTATTGTGCCATATGGTAGAGATTGGGCATGGGAGTGCTGTGCATGCATTGCTTGAGTTTCCTATTAATCACTGTCCAAAGATATTGTTAATTGTCGTTGCCCAAGTTAAGGTAAAATGCAAGGTCTTAATGATTTTTTTTCCTCTTGAAGTTGTTTTATGTTTGTTGAGCACATTATTGCTTTATGGTGACTAAAAGGAATGTAACACTATTCTCTAGAATGCATTCAATCAGCTGCAGCATGAAATATTCGCTGCCCTTTTCCCATCATATCTTGTTGGTACCAATCCTCATTGTACCATTCTCCTACATCAGCTATGGATTGTTGATCCTGATATAGTTCTCTGGGGTATGATGGATCTCCATGGGCAGATTTGCTCTTAAAACGGAAACCCTAAGAGGGAGGGCGGTCCACCTATCAATACCTATTGGCTTTTCTAGAGTATATGAAGCTGCACACAGTGTAGAAAGAGGAGATTAGTGGTATCCAATCTATGTTTTACGCCCTGCTATTGTCTGTGTTGTAGATGACATCTCCAATTAGGGTTCTCTTTTCTATCTTGGAACAGACTGTCACCTGTTGTGAACATTTCCACCACAGAATTCACCTTTGGAAGAACTGTAATGCAAATCTATGGCAGCAGTGGTTGCTTAGAGGTTGAATATTAAATAATTTTGATTAGGAAAGGCTGGTCTGCTTTTAGTCCTTGTTGCAACATTTTTTCAGGGTGGCGTCTCACTTCTAACTTTCTAAGTAACTTGTGGAAGAGGTTGCAGAGCATACTTCTAGGATGTTTTATGTTGAAATAATGTTCAGATCATCTTTATGGGCAGCATTCAGTTTTCTATGACACCAGGAGATGACCACAACTTGATCTCAACCTAGTGCACTTTCTCTCTTGAGCATCAGTGAACTTGCAGTACATCAGTGAACATGCAGTCCTTTCTAACCTACATGCAACCAAAGATCAAGATAGGTTGAATCATGTCACACGGTGGAACATGTATGACTCCTCTATCACACATTTGTATAAATTGGCAGTGAGGGTGCTTTCACAAGTTGTTAACACTTCTTTTGCAGAGAGGTGTTGAAGCACCTATAACTTCATCCACAACAAGTGAACACAGTGATCATTTGCTTCTTAAATTGAAAGGAATAATAAGTCATACTATCTCATGTGTCTGCTGATTCAAAGCCTTCCATACACTTCCATATAAGTGTCATCCCCCAACTCTTTTATGACCTTGTAACTGCCAAAGATAAAAAAGTATGTCACTAAGAGTCTTAACTAAAGACAACAGAAAACACCACATAAAATAAAGTCTTAGAAAAATCTTGTCCCTGATTACGCTAAAGGGCAATCAAACCAAAGGAATTTAAATGAACTTACAAAAACAACCCCAAACTTAAAACCTAGAACATAAGAAAGAAGAAACTCCCAAGTATCTTCAACAGTGAATAAGCCTACAATCGAAAATCAAGAACCAAGAGCGAGAAACCTGCAAATAAGGCAAATGAACCAGAAAAGACCTCCAACAGTCAAGATCTTGTTACCAAATCCACAAATGTGGAAAACGAACTCAAAGAAGCAATTAAGGAGCAAGGATGAACCTCCTCACCTCTCCTCCTCCGACCTACAAGTTTAGATGAGGTGGAATTTCATTAGAGTAGCTAGAATAGTGAGTATTTTTGTACAAGGGATACAGGTATATTTATGGAAAACTTATGTATTTTTACTCATAAAAAAATTATGTTATAAGAAAAAGGAGGCATTTCATTATGGCACTAAAGAAATTTGAAGACTTGGAGGAGATAAAAAACAAGAAATTGGAAAAGGGTAAGAGGATGCTAGGAAGCAATTTGATTATCAAGGAAACAAAAAAACTGATACAAGGACTTAGACATACTAAAAATAAGATGGGATCATCAGCACCTAGGACAAAGGGGAATTCAAGAGAATGTTATCATCAGTATCAAAGTCACCATTTGCAATTTTGCACTAGTAGAAAAAGTTGTTCTAGACATCAATATTCCTCCAAATAAAGTCCAATAGATGCAAATATTGCAGCAGCAAATGTTCCTAATCAAACTTGAGTAGCATAGTCAAAAATAGAGAGATGGTAGCCTAGGTTTCAATTGATGTCATATTTAGCCTCTTACTATAGTTTGTCATTTAGTGCTTTTGTTATTGGCATTAACAACAAAGCACGTGGTCAAAAATGTCATGAAGTGTTCTCTAAGGGGTCACAACTAGTTGGCAAACAGTTGCCCACAACCATTGTGTACAAGTCACCTCAATGAGTATAAAAGGCCCTCATTTTTAAAATGAAGGTGTCATCAAGGACATTGGGCGGTAAACCTCTATTCTGTTGACCACCTTGTCTAAATGTGTAAACCATTGTTATTATTGATAAAGTTGTACCATTCTTGACAGTGCCTTAAATCTTACTTCATGTGCTCCATTTATTTCACATGTATAGACTATGATGTTTACTCTTTTTCAATGTCATTACTCTAAATTTATAGCCACAAGGAAAATTTTATGCTTAATAAAGATTAATAAATTTTGAAAAGCTAGTCTAATGCTAACCCTAAGCCAAGTTACACTAACTATAAAATGTGTTGGCATTATAGTCATATTCATATCCATGGGCTTATCCAGCAAAACATAAATCCACTATGTTGAATATTCTATATGGATATCTAGATGATTATACAGCAAAAGGTTCTCCTCCTAATTGTTGCATATAGACGGACAAATTCTCAACACTGACTAATGAAAGTCATTCGCTATGTTGAAGATTCTATATGGATATCTGGATTATTATACAGCAAAAGGTTCTCCTCCTAATTGTTGCATATAGACAGACAAATTCTCAACACTGACTAATGAAACTCATTCACATGCTATGGCCTCATGCTGTGTGACCTGTATAGCTTCAAGATGTAATTTTTAGATAGCAACTAGGAAAAGATGAAACTTACTAGCATAAGATGAAACTGCATGACATCTTTTATCAACAGCCATATTCGAATGAACACTTAAATTTTACTATTTGAGTGTCTGGAAAGTGAAGTTGTTTCCATCCACTAAGCTTTTTATCTACTTCCAATCCAGCATATCTAGAAGCCATAAAACCTCGCTGTCAGAGTTCGCAGCATCGCAAAAGTCCACTTCAATGCCAAAGACATCCATGTTTCCGTCTTGAGCATCCACCAACAGCAGTGCAAACCAGGCTCTGATCTCTGATACAAACGGATATGAGGGAGAAAATTGAAAATAATCATAAGCAAGGGCCCTGTATGCCGATCCATCAACATAATCGAAGCCAGATTTATCAATAATGCAAGCAAATTTATCACTGTCTCTTCACCCTATGAGAAGAGAAACACGAATGCTCTCACTGAACACAACCCGGAACCTGGGACTCACGGGAATTGTCATCTTGCAAGTTAGGCTTCTCAAATGATCCCTCATCATATCGCAAATTCTGGGAGGAGGGTTTATAATCCCTGAATGAAGGAGCGTACCGGGGACTACATCTGAATAAACCGACTTATCATCTAACCATATATCAACATAGAATTCTATATCATCAAAGGACAATCTGGGAACCGGGAGGGGGCTACGCCGTCGCTTGCAGACTCATGTAAAGTTTATGGTAACCCTGAGAAGCCCCAATTGGAGGAGATCCCTTGGTTTTGCAAATAGATGGCCATTTCTTTGCACACAAATTCTTCCAAAAATAATCATATTTG
>LPNX010730020.1:1270221-1322544 GCA_001517045.1 Pseudotsuga menziesii | reverse complement strand
TCCATTCGGAAAAGAGAAAAAGAGAAATAGAAGAATCCAATGTTAAAAGTAAAACGAAAAGAGAGGTTGCAACAAAATAAATGTGGTTATTTCTTCAAGACTAATTGCTNTTTAGCACCTCTTCAGAGCACCAACCTTCTGCCATTTTTAGAAATGTCACTAATTTCCCCAAATCAATAAATACCCAAAATTGGACCTTACCCAAATTTATGCGCTTTGCAGAATACCTAAACCCTAATGAGATTTGTGGATTTTATAGAATACACGAACCCTGGACCTTTGCCAAACTTTGGGATTTTTCAGAAAACCCATTTTGTTGTAGCCAATATTCATGACGGTCATTTTGTTTCCAGAACAAAATTTGTTACTCTTTAGATCAAAGAAAAGCAGCCCAAAACCCCAGAAGTCAAATTTGTAAATAGCAGAGGCTGATACAAGATATATTCAGTAATCAATTTCTAAAATAGAATGTGTAAAATGGGCATTAATGTAAATCATACGATGATAGAAGTACTAACCATTGATTTCAGAAAGAGGGCATGCGATTTGATCTCAGAAAGAGGGCATGCGATTTGATCTCTGGTCCTCCATCCCAATCCATCAGCTATGATTGATCCAGTCTTCCATTCGGAAAAGAGAAAAAGAGAAATAGAAGAATCCAATGTTAAAAGTAAAACGAAAAGAGAGGTTGCAACAAAATAAATGTGGTTATTTCTTCAAGACTAATTGCTTTAGATGTTAAACCATACTCAAGAACAATGAGGACCAAATGAACATTATGGACCATACACACGAACGATTAGGACCAAATGAACATTATGGCCATTATATTGAGAAAGATGGCATCACATCATTGATCAAATTGGAAATAGATAGTTTGATAGCCTTTATAATTACGTGTTCCAAAGGATTGAATTTTGATATACAAACTATGGAATACATTTTTTTTTCATTTTTGTAGAATAGACATTTAAAATCCACCTATATGGGCTCCCTAGGAAACAAGATTTATTTTTCATTAGATTCAAGACATTCAATGGGAGAGTTTGTTTTGGTAATCTCTTTGCTTGTTCAATGGACTCATCTTTTTCCTATTATTGTTACGGCAAGATGTATTCTCTTTTAAGGAATATCGTTGATGGTCACTTCAACTCATAGAGATTTTGTTAATTCATGGTAGTGTATTGAAATTATGTATCAATACGAGGCTTATATATCCATGTCTATAGAATTATGTGACAATAAAACCTAAGCGTCAGATATGAGAGCTCAAATTTACATAGAGCTGAACAAAGAGCTCAAATTTACATAGTAGAATCCTTTCTTCTCAATTAAACTTATAAATAGAAGAGAGAGGATGTTGCGGAGGAAATAATCCCTAGTTCACTGGATGGTTGAGCCATAGGTCTATTGAGTGCCTAAAATCTTACTAAAGAGAAGTTTTTGTCTATGTCGAAGAAAGTGGGAAAAAGGTTATTGAAAGACTCTACAAAGGATGGTAAATGGACCTTGTGACTACTCTATTGGTAGTTAAGGATGTAACAAAACTCCCATATGATACTCATACCCCACCCAATGATTAAACACTAAAATTCCTTCCTTTGCAAATGACTATTTCGTTCATTGTTTGCCACTCTTGAGAAGAAACTTTCAAAAGGAGGTGTAAGGTTTGATGCAACACTCAACATTATGTAGGAAATATGCATACATTCCCTTGGAAGGTTTAGAAAATCATGTGATTTCAACCCCAACAAATGTCCTTCTATGGTGGAGTAGCATTGTAGAGTTTATTTGTATAAATAAGGAACCTTCACACCCAGTATAACATCCTTTTTCTAGAGAGAGATAATAAAATCTATGGACATGACCTTCTATACAATATCAAGAGGGACTAGTCTCTCCTTTACTTTCTTGTATGTTATCCATTGTTTGAAAAATATTGAACATTAAATCAATGATATTAGTAAAACACAATGAATTTAGTATGTTCACACATCAAATAAACCATTTATTAGAAGGATGGAAAAATTCTTCCAATACACATGCAACCAGCCACTNCACAATGAATTTAGTATGTTCACACATCAAATAAACCATTTATTAGAAGGATGGAAAAATTCTTCCAATACACATGCAACCAACCACTTTAGAAAAAAAATCAAACTAAGTAAGAAAGTTACAATAATAATCAATTGAAAATACAAAATTATAATTAGTCAATGAGTGGTCAATGGTCTACACAAGTTATAGTTTATTAATAACTCATCACCAAAGACATACTATGCATTTCATGCACACCAACAAATCTTAATGCATTCATTTTATTTAAGTTCTCTTTGTTCTTGAAGTGTTCCTCAAATTAGAAATTTTCACTAAACAATTAGAACCTATGATTGTTTATCAACCCTACAATGTTTCCATGAGTGTGAGGATGGCCATTGGTATATAACAAGATCTTCCTATCAAAGTTTATGGAGCCATAATAATTGATGCACATAATATACATGCAAATTCTAAGTATGTAAAAAGTCAAAAGTCAACAAAAGATGGTGTCGTCGCTATAGAGACGGTCAGGCATGGATACAACGACGTCCAAGAGTTTAGGTGTGGATACAGCGACGTCTAAGAGTCCAGGCATGGATACAGCGACGGCTAGGCATGGATACAGCGACGCCTCATTCCTGTTACATCGTATTTTACACCAAAAAGTAAGAAACGTGGAAAACCTCCGTGGAAAAATCCGCTCTTTTGTACTAGTGTCTCCCGCCGTTGCGACTGTGAACTGAGCTTTTCCGTCGACACATTATGGTTAGTACTTCCGCTCGTCGATGTCATTTTTATTAAGGGGTAATGGTTCCAATTTCCAATGTATGGACGACAAATTTTAATGCTTTATATCGTCGACATTTTATTTTGACTCGGAATCCTTAGTCTATACGATTTCTGCCGTTGCGGTGGCTTAGTGAGCTAACCATCCGACATTTAGTTGTTCCGTTCACCGATGGGGATTTTGTCAGCCCAATGCTTATTTTTTCCTGCTGGTAAGGATTTACCACCATTTTTATGAGATTTTACCATATTTCATGGGTGACGGAAGTTATCTGTTCAAGTTAGGGTTTTCGCAATGAAAACGCAGTACCATGTTTCATTTTTTATGCTTATTTTTATTGATAGTATGGTTTACGTTTTATTGAAAGTTAGATGATCTTGAATGCAGTCCGAATTAATGATGAGTTTTTTGTTTTAATTGCAGATAGACCTAGAGAATTTTTCAAGACCCAGTTTTATGATTGCTGCTTCAAAGAAGACATATATAAAAGACAAAGCAGAATTGATAGCAGCAAAGGCCTAGGCTTGGAAAAGGTTCATTAGTTACCGAGCCGATCTCTTTTATGAAGTACTCATAAGTATTAATCTGAAATTTAACACATTGTATGAATCATGAGCACTCACAAAAGGACAAAATTGTGAGATTAAATGGTTGGGGGAGTCCAAAGGTCGCCTGGGGGGTGGCAACCCAAAGGTTTTGCTGTTTTGTATAAGTATAGGAGAGTTAGATGTAGGGAGGACTTTTTTCTAGATAGATTTGTGAGAGTATGATGTAAGAAAAACTATTTCCTTTTGCATAAAGAAATTACAAGTTTCCTGTTGGAGAAAGCTTTGTGGAAGGTTTCAAATGTTGTGCTATATATTTGTTGAATGTGAACTATTTCATTTTCAGTTGTTATCCATTAACTGTGAGATCATTGTAACTCTTTGAACCTATGTTATTATTATGAATGCACTCTATTTTATTCTATGAAATTTCCACTATGAGTAATGAATGCAGTTCATAAACAATTAGCTATCTGGTTGTTCATATATCTATAAATGTTCATGTGTTTTGAAATAAGTAACAACTATCTATGATTTTTCTTAATGCATGCACAAAATACATTACTCATTGATGAATAATAATCTTTCTCCCTAGGGATAGGTTAGATAGTTAGTTTTAGTTTTTTCTTGCTGTGTGTGTTTAGATTCGAGAGAGTTAAGACGAGAGGTAAGAACCTGCGCATCACATTGTGACCACTCCTCGTGTTCTCTATCAATATGAATTTTTAGATAGGCACTTGCATCTCATATTTAAATACAAAAACTACAAACATACACGGTGGACTAGGCTGTAACCGGTAAAACCCTTTATTTTTGTTACTTGACCTACGGTAGTCGGACCATAAACCAGACGGATTCCCCATACCAAGTAGTAATGGGTTAGTTGGGAACGTTTACTAGGGAGAATCCCTAACTATTGTTACCTACGATTTTCCAGGCCTCAACACACCCTTTTTCCAAGTTTGGGTGCATTTAGACATGAACTGAGACTCTTGTGTATGGTTCTTATCATATTATATGGTCACACAAGTATGCAGGCTTCTACAAACTTATTTGTGAGGAGTTCCCGATACCCCTTTATGAACTAATTTTTCTCAAAGAACCAAACTGCTTGTCCGACAATGCCATGGAAGTTATCTGTGAATATGGAGACTACTTTTTCTTGTAGGAAGGAACATACCTAAGAATGTACAGAGGCTCCATAGCACCATCCATGCTGCCCAAGTACGCCATGAACTACGTAGTCCACAAAGAAGAAGTAAGGCAAGTGTTCAAAAATGGAGTAGTAAATTTCCTTCATGATATGAAAAATACAACCTTTCCACTACTACCTTTCTGCATAGGAGGATACCAATGTCAAACATTCCTATTTTGTAAAAGTATTGGAGTTTTCATTTCAGTGATAAAATTTTCCAGAGGAATGATATCAGGGGTAAGGTTTTAGAATATTGCACAACCGTCAAAATCCATTATGAATACTGAGATCATTTTAACAAGGACAAAGAAGTATACAGAAGGGACAATAACATGAATGAGTTGAGCAAACATTTCAAGAAGAAAAGTGGCACCAGCAGGAGTAAAGACAACAATAGTGCAGCAGAGAAGAAGCTGCAGAAACAAAAGGAGGATGCCTTAAGGTTAAAACATGCCGAGGCAGAGAAGCAATTGAGAGAAGCAGATGAAGGGAGACAAGCTGAATAATCTCACTAGTAGAAAGAATAAGAAGATAGGTCGAAGAAAGAATAAGCCTTGAGATGACATGAAGATGAAATATTACATAAAGAAGAAGAAGAAAGAGCACAAAAGGAAGCTGAGGCAACTGTTGGAGAATGAAGAAGGAAGGAAGAAGAGGATAAAATCAGGGAATATTTGGATCATGAAACAACTCAGAATGACCTAGTAGATCCTCCTACTTCATGAAGTGGCATAATCACAGGTGACCACATTACTTTTGGAGAACTTAGGATTACTCTGTTTACCCCTTTTAAGCAGGATACAATGGCTTGCTTAGATACCATTATTTTTGATAAGTCAAGGAAGACCATCACCAGAAGGTCTGAAAAAGGTTAAAGATGGGATCACAGGCTGATGTGGTTACAGTGACTAAAATATAATCGTGAAGGGTACGCACAAATACCCTAAGCTCATGGCCTCTGTGAATATAGCAGTTGCACAAGCCAACGCTGATAACGTTGACCGGTTGATGGAAAATGTAGAGCATCATAAGGAAAAAATGCTCAAGTTGAAAGATACTCTGGTTAAGACAAGAGAAGAGGGCATAGAACTAAAAAGAAAGCATGATGCTATCCTCTTGGAAAATTGAAAGACTCCAAAGGGAGTACCAAGATTTGGATACAAAAAATGATGCATTGGAGGTATAGGTAATCATTATGGAAGGAGAGAAAAGGGATTTTGAAGCCAGGATCTCATAACTAGAATCAAGGGAATACGTGGTGAGCTAGCAGGAGGGGGAATTAAAATCCGAAGTAGAAGAGTTGGTGGCACAGAATGGATCTCTAGAGAATTCGATAAATATAGTTAATAAAATAAAGTAGGACATCACTCCTTTCCATGACTAGGCATGCAACATCCGAAGAAAGATGCACAATTTCAAGTTAACCTCTCGGGTGAAATTTATAAATTAAAGCTAACAGTGACTATATTGAAGGAAATTTCAGCAGAGTAACTAAATTTTAGGAAAATACTAATAGAAGTCAGAGAAAAGGTTTAGAGCCAGCTGACCTGGATAGAGGCTAACTCAAAGTTTCCAGAACACACACTGTAGAAAACAATTGGAGGCATAAAAATAGAAATGACACTTCTGGAGTTTTGTAGAAAAGATTCCGTGAGGTTAAACAATGAGATTGAAAAAACTTTGGAAAGATGTGATGAGATCTATAAAAATATATGCCAAGTCTATGAGAAATGCAAGCTTTCTTTGGCAGCAAAGATCACTGATCTTCCAGACAAAGACCAACATATGGCGCATCTACAGGATAGACTAAAAGAGGATGTGCAACACATTCAAAAAATGGAAGTTTTCAACAAGGAAGATGTTAAAACTTGGGTTGGGTAGGATTTTGTCAGAAATCACATTTTAGAAGAGGTGTACAGATCCGCCCCAAAGAGGTGACACACATGGAGACACAACTGGCCATGAACGAAGTGACAGTGCAAATGTTGGAGCGAATAAATTACAAGACTATCACAAAAGAAGCCAACGCATGGGGAGAATATATTTCAATCTTGGTAGGGCCCACTTGAAATTTTTGTCTTTGATGTATTTTGTCATTTTTATAATATAAGGTACTAGAAGATGAATTTTTGGAATTCCTAGGGTTAGGTAAGTCGATGAGTCACTAGAGGAAAAATTGTAATTGTAATATAAATAGAGGTAGAGAGTAGAGTTAAAGAAATTTTTTCTAGCACAAGGAGGATGGATTATTTTGCAAGGAGAACTCTTTTTTTCTGCTAATAAAGAAGGACCTACTTGCTGGGAAAGGACGACATAGGCATTTGCATGGGGTGTGTGGAATCTCAAATTTGGAATTACTTCTATTTTTTTTCCATACAACTATGAGATCGTTCTAACTTCTTTTGAATTATTTCTTTGATGATGAATGGTTTTTCTTTCTATATAAAGAGCTGTCCATGAATTGAGTAATGAATGTTTTATTATGTCAAAGATTTATTTGATAATATTTTCTGCTGTAAATATACATATGAAATTGAAAAAACTATCTATGAGATTATTATGCATAATTATAGTACATTTCTCTAACTTTTAAATCTGCTCCCTACGGTGACATAATAGATTATACTAGAGTAGATTAAAATAGAATAAACTTGCTTAGATTCAAATTTAAAGAAGTAATTGAGAAAGAAGGGATGCTAAGATGAGAGGTAAGAAACTATGCATCAGTTGTGAGTTTCTTGTTCATCAATTAATTGTGTTTAGTTTAGGCATTTGCATGTCATTCATTCACTTAAAGAAAAATACATAAACAGTGGATCGGGCTGTAACCGGTAAATATTTAAACAAATTAATCTACGGTAGTTGGACCATTAACTAGACAGATTCCCCATACCAAATGATGGACGATCTAATTGGGATCGATCATCAGGGAGAATCCCTACTGTTGGTACCTGGTATTTTCTAGGAATCAACAAGTGGTTCCTCAAATATTTATTTCCTTATATGGAAAAAGATGTTTCGACATCCAGAGTGTGTAATGATGAACACTCTATATTTAGAGCTCAGTAGTTGGATTTGATCTATGCTCAGTTTAGGATTATATCCCTAATTCACCGCGATCGAACTTCGATCCTAAGTTCAAACCTGGGCCACATGCCGATGGTATTGTTGGCTCCACAAGTGCCAAGGTCATAGATTAGGTTACACATCAAACAAAATTTTTTCTATTAATTAGTTTACAACCGGACATGCTGCCTTGTCCACTCCCACCCTATCGATAAAAGTAAACTCACTGCATTCGTCCATTCAGAAGGGTAACCAACAACCCAAAAGAAATATAAGAAAGAGAAAAAATAATAAATGGGGTGGGAATAGGAATTAGGAGAATTAGAATGATAACAAGAATTCAAATAATGCTGGGGGGGACAAGAAGCATAAAGGGAAGGTTAAATTACCTTGCAAAATTTGTGGGGGAGACCATCTGACTTACTTGTTCCCTCATATTGAGGATGCCTCTAAGTTCATCGCATACAACCCAGATGTGTTGATTGACCCTTTACCTCATAATAAAAACATGGATTCGAGGACCATGGGTACTAGAAGTAGTTCTGGTGGGTATAAAAACCCTTTGGTGGTTGAAGGTGGCCATGGTCACATCAACATAATGTTTGCCGCTAATGTTGTGACTCGCTCAAAATATTATGGTTCATGACAACCCAACCCGGGGAAATATCCTGCACCTTCTGCAATTCCATTGAAAATTGATAAGCCTAAAGTGATACCTCACATACGTAAGGGAGTCCTCAAGTGTTCAAGTCATAATCCTAATGCCCAAGCCACCCAACATTACTCTATCATTCAATATTTGGGCCAAAATCCTTGTGTGATGTTATCTATTTAAGTTATTTAGACTTGTCCTTCATAGTGGAGATCCTTATTGTCTATTCTAGGCGTAGTTGATCCTAGTGCCTCCACCATAGTTAGATTTGAAACCTACGAGGTCCAGCTTCTCTTTCCCTAAAAAGTTGCATTTCTAGTCCATGTGGAGTGTCTCAACAACACCATTAAACATACAATCATTGATGAAGGTGTTGCGACCTATGTGATGTCTCTAGCTTGTTGGAAAGGCCTTGGCTCACCCATGTTGTCGAAATCCATGACCATGTTGACTACATTTGATGGATGATCATTTCGACCGTATGACATTATTCCTTCTCTTTAGGTCTAGTTGGGAGAGGAGACTATACCGATTAAGGTTGAGGTGGTTGATGCACCCCACGACTACAATATTTATTGGGTCAGAACTAGATTTACATTATAAAAGTGATCATATTGTCAGTACTTCATGTACTAAGATTCCCTTTTGAGGATCTAATTGTGATGATCAACCATATGTATTTCGATATCTCTGGTTCCTATGCATCATTGGGATTGACTATCCTAGTTATTGATAATTCTCAGCCGACGACTAAGAATGTTGGTGTCAGATTGTATCCATTTTTAATGGGAACTTTTAATATTTTGACACCAATTATAGCTATTAGCTCTAACCCTAGTATTAATTTATCACCTATGAGTCCAGTCCCATTTCACACTGTGTATTTCAATGACCCATGGACTCTTGCTTCTCTAAGAACTTCAGTTGAATATGCTAGAACTACTAGGAGGAGAATGTCATTGTCTGTAGAATAGGTTATGTATCAAGATGCGGTTGATCCTGCTATAAACCCTGGTCCTTCCTCTTTGTGGACAGAGGAGGATGATCTCTTTGCACTTCCTTCTTAGGTGATTACATCTTCATGCTTGCATGATTTACTCAATGAGATATTTCTTTCAGATGAAGCAATACTTGAGGCCATGAATGGTCCAGAACAACCTTGGGAAGAGTTGCATCATTGATCTTACTTTCTCCTAGAGCTTGAATAGATCGAGCATGAGCAATTTGGGATGAACTTAAGTGAGAGTGTTTGTCATCCAGTGGTTCCATTAGGTACTCATGGTATATATGTTGAAGGGAACATGGAAAAAGTATCTCCTATGATTTTGATCAACATCTCTCGGATTCCTGGAAAAATCAAGAGTGTGTACATCGGTGCAAACTCCTCGCCTGATGAAGTCAAGAGATACACCAAGATTTTTAAAGAGTTTCATGATGTATTTGCTTGGTCGTACAAATAAATTCCAAGAATTTACCCTTGCATTGTCGAACATGAGATCAAAACATATCCCAATGCTAAACCTCTGACATGATTGAACAAAATTTTATACATCTCTGACATGATTGAATTTACAAACTCAAACATGCTGATCTGCTTAGGTAAATCAGAAGAGAACATGGTACTCAAAAACTGTAATTCAGTGACATTTGAACACAGCAACATGTTCAACAAGTAATTTTGAAATTTAAAGAACCTGACCTTCGGGAATTCACTTAAATGAAGGTGTATTGCTTCCGCCAAGTACTCATATAGACTGAAAATAGGAACCGATTGAGACTCTAAACTGAATGAACTTATTTTTAACAAAAAACCAAGGATGACTTCAGTTACGCGACAATCATCGTCAAGACCCAAAATTTGACAGGCCAGGGATACCACTAATTGAACTTCATTTTTGAAAACATAAACATGGTAAGGTGGGAAAATACCATCTAAATATTGACCCTCTTTCAAAATACTGGATAGAAATTCACAACGGACTTCAGTGATACAACTTTTGTACAATTCAGAAAGAATAGACTCATTTACAGGTTCACGATTGTTAGGGTAACTGTCGGGCAGGTTTAAATTTTCGCGAACGACTTTGGCATTGACTTTATAGAGTATTCAAGAAGTACACTAACTCACAATGACTCTTTGAGAAGGGGAATAATTGACCGCGCACCACTCTGCGAATTCTGGAAAATGCAGGGTTTGTTCGAGAGCAAAATAATACAAAAAGGATTTACAGACATTCAAGACATCATTTCCTTGTGAATTGTAGTGCCAGAACCTTTCTTTACTGACTGATACACTTCCTATACATAGAAAAGGGTCTCACACGCCTCTATCCCTATCAACTAAATAATCTACCCTGTCATCTATAATATGGCCAGACCCTTGCAATTCCTTTCCTTGGTCCATAGTTCAATTGATAATGGCAATTTGATGGACGAATTATGGGCGTTTAAGCCTTACCTGTTTACCGTGGCTCAAAATTGACAGTCGAAGGTTGACGAATCTGTAGGTATTTTTCACTCGTCCGGCACCAATAAAATAACCACGGAACAAGTCAACTTCCCTTTTATAGGACCCCACTCCGGAGCGTCCCTTTGGCAGTTTCATCTAAACCGCTTTCCCCTCTGGATTACACCACGATTGGCCATGTGGATAGTGGTTTATATTCCACAACCTCCCTTTACCTTTATCTGCCATGCACCTTCCCGCTCCGGATCTATCTGTGACTGTTGATCGATTTCACCTTTATTTCCCCGCCGTCAGATCAGGTGGCATGTATCCAATTTCGCTGAGCGTCGTGGTCTTATCCATCGTGCAAATTTATGCTCCAGATTCATCCACAATCGTAGATGCAATCTACCTTTATTTCTCTATCGTTAGATCAAATGACACGCACTCAATTCCACCGGGATCTGTTGTTTTAACAAGCGCGCGGGTTCACAAAGCAGAGCTTATATATACCGTAGATCTCATCCGGCTGGATCGACGACCGTTGATCCATATACTACATTTAAATTCCCGTATGTACTTATCTTCCTCGCATATTTTAGGGAGAAGATATAATATAGACCATTGATCTTCATCCTTTCCCTCTGCATCGTTTGATCCCGCGACATTTCACCGCTTACAAGCCCTTTGTCTTACTCTTATACTATAAATTTTAACCGAAGTTTTGACAAGTGACCATTATTTTCTTTCCACCATGGTCTCTTTGCTCCCCTTCTAAATAATGGTGTTAACAGCTGGATCCATCTAGGGATGATATCCTCCCTGCGAGGTATCAAAGAACTCGTAGATCGGGTGCCTGTTTTTTTATTTTTCAAAATAACTTCTAGAAAACTCATCTTTTGTTTTTTGTAGATATATTATTTTTTTGTTTTGAGAAAGGGAAAGCACGCCTCCTGTACCTTAGGGCCTTCACTACGGGCTTCAAATACATTAGGCTTACCACTCATGTTAACTTTGTGAAGAGAAATAAGTATTTACAGGTTATAATACAAATTTTACCTTCCTCCTTAGGACAGGTAATGTTTCAGGTACCTTCCATTGACGAGTTTACTATCCAGAAGAACCCTGTTTAGATATTCCAGTAGAAATGCATTTTTCCCTTTGTAACCAGCAACAACATAAGGACCTACCCACATATGGTCAAATTTCCCATGTTTGTCCGCTTTCGGAGCATCCCACTTCAGGACCAAATCATCAATCTGAAACTGCTCTTCTTTGATTCTCCTGTCAAAAGTATTTTTCATTTTCTCCTGATGTGATTGCACCCTATCATAAGCTTTATTCCTTTGCTCATCTAGTTCAATAATATGATTTATCCTCCTTTGCATATGATTTGGTTCTTCTTGCTGATCTTGGAAATACCTCATGACTGGGACACCTAACGATGCTGGAAAAACAACTTCAGTCCCATACACCAGTTGGAACAGAGACATGCCAATCGCCATTTTGGTACTAATCCTGTCAGCCCAGAGAGCATACTTGAGCTTGGTGTGCCAGGACCTTTTGTTATCTTCTAACAGCTTCATGATGATCCTCACTAGGCTTTTATTAGAAGATTCTGCCAACCCATTTCCCTGCGGATAATAAGCAGTTGAATGATTGAGGCTTATATGGTACTTGTGATAGAAATCAATCATTTTATTGGATTTAAACGCAGCCGCATTATCATTTACTATTCTTCTGGGGCACCCGAATCGAGCCAATATATTTTCCTCAAGAAAATCCATGATTACATTCTCCATGGCTCTTCTAGTGGGGATAGCTTCAATCCATTTTGTAAAATAGTCTGTAGCTGTCAAAATCCATTTGTGTTGCCTTGATGAATTTGGATTTATTTCGCCAATAAAATCCAAACCCCACTGCTGAAAAGGAGCTTCTACTGTTATGGGATTCAAAGGGAGAGGAAGTACTTTTCTCTTTCCGTCAAAACTTTGGCATTGATGACACTTACTAGTTTCTTTGTACACATCTAAAAATAATGTAGGCCAATAATAGCCTGCTCTTAGAAATTTGTTTTCCATCACCTTCCAGGAATGATGCCCCCCACAATCTCCCTTATGAAATTCTTTGACTGTATGCTGAGCTTCGTTTTCGAAAAGACAATTCAACAACACTCCTCCGGGGTCTTTCCAATAAAGATATTTATTTAGAATACAAAATTTGGTAGCTTTTAATTTTATGGATCGGCCTCTTGACTTACTCAATCCCTCCGGTGCTTGCAAATTTCGAAGGACATATACAATATCAGCATACCATGGAGAAGCCACAAAATCAGCCATTACTTCCACTTCTGTATCTAACTGATTAGCTTGATGAGATAAGAAATTAATTTGCAAAGCTTCATAGTTTGATTAGCCATCATCTTAGCTAATCCTTTTCCTTTAATCAACTTGGTGGGCTTTATCTCGATATCATACTCCAACAATGTAGCAATCCATTTTGCTCTTCTACCTTCTAGATCTGGTTGTGTCAGGATCCCCTTTACTGCAGCAGATGGAACATGTGCGATTATATCTGAATGCAGAATATACACTCTGAAATCCTTCAGTGCTTTGGCTAAGGCATAAGCTTGTTTCTCCATAATGTCATATTTCAATTCTCCATCCCTTAACATTTTGCTAAAAAATGCTATGGGCTGTTCCAAATTCTCATCATTTTTCTGTAACAGAACTGCTGCTATAGTATATTCTGAAGCATATGAAAATACTGAGAAGTCTTTGGTAAAATCTGGTCTCACCAACACGAGAACCTCTGATATTGCTTTTTTGATTTCCCAAAAATACTTTCTAGCTTCAGCATTCCATTTTATCTTGTGACCTTTCTTCAACATGTTTGTGATATTCATTAAGATCTCAGCAAAACTTGGCACAAACCCTCTCAAAAAATTTACCTGCCCCAAGAATGATTGTATCTCTTTTTTGCTCCTGGGTTCACCCACTTTCAAAATTGCACTCACCCTTTCAGGATCAATTTTTATTCCATATTTTGATATTATATGGCCCAACAACTTTCCTTCTTCCAATGCAAAATTGGACTTCTTTGGATTCAATGATATGCCAAACTTCCTACATTTCATGAAAACTTTCTCTAGATGACGTAGATGCTCTCTTTCAGATTTTGAATAGACTGTGATATCATCCATGTAGATCACTACAAAATTCTCGATTTCCCCTGCAAAAGCAATGTCCATAGCTCGCTGGAAAGTAGCTCCTGCATTCATCAAACCAAAAGGCATCTTTGCATACATAAAGGTGCCCCAAGGTGTAGTGAAAGCAGTTTTTTCTTGATCTTCAGGTAAAACTTTGATCTGATTATAGCCGAAAAAACCATCCAACATTGAAATTCTTTCAGTTCCAACTACTTTCTGCAATATATGGTCCATCTTTGGCAAAGGATAATTGTCCTTCATAGACACTTTGTTCAAGTTCTGGAAATCTATACACAATCTTATTTCTCCATTCTTCTTTCTAACAAGAACAAGATTTGCAACCCAATTTGAAAACCTTAGAGTGAGCATCAGATAACTTTTTAATTTCCTTCTCAATAATAGGGAGCAACTTAGGGTTTATCCTTCTGAGATTCTGTTTGAAATGTTTCTCTCCAAGATTTATAGGAATAGTATGTTGTATGATAGATGTATCATACTCTTTCAGGTCTTCATAACTCCACACAAATACATCTATATATTTTTTCATTAATTTCACATACTCTTCTTTTTCTTTTTTAGGCAACTTCTTGGACAACTTCACAATCTTAGGATTCTCTTCGGTGCCAATATTCTTATCTTCAACAGCATTCTCAACGGGCTTTACTTTGGGATTCTTAGCTACATCATTCTGATCAAAAAGTTTTTATAAAGGAATTAGTCCTCTTGGTATGAAATTGTTTTTTAATTGGATAATTTCTTTACCTCCTAAGGTTCCCTTTAACTTTTCAGGACCATTCCCTTCTCCCTCAAGCTCTTCCTCATCTGGAATACTCTCGCCATTGTCATTTTCGGTGTCAATAGGAGTATTCACAAATTCTCCTGAGAGCTCTAGGAACCTTCTGATCTGCATATCATCTTCGAACACCTGCCAGTATTTAGAGTTATCAGGAATAGACGGTCTATTCACAATTTCCACTTGGTATTCCCTTTGACCAGCAACAGGGGTTTCAAATTTTTCAGCGGCTACATCTAAAGAATCAGCTACCAAATTTTCATGTCTGGGAACTACCTGAATTGCATGCTCTGTAAAGAAGTTTCCCAACATATCCCACACTTCATTTCTATAAGCCCTCATCCGAGGATGCCTAGTTTGATAGATTTCATTTACTTGATTTATCACCAACTCTGAGTCCCCCAAGATTCTTATTTTTTGAGCTCCCAAATCTTTCAAAGCATGCAATCCCAGTAACAAAGATTCATATTCTGCCACATTATTTGTGCACTCAAATGTTAATTGATATGATAAAGCTTTGAAATCCCGAATAGGGGAAATTATATACACACTAGCTCTAGCGCCTATTTTTGCAGCAGATCCGTCAAAGTACATAATCCACCAGCCTTCCCTTTTTTGCTTCGCTTCCAAAGCATCATGTTCTAGTACTTCATTTTCCTTATTCTCCTCATACTTAGCAATGTCTCTTCTACATCATGTGGAACAACATTATTAAAGAAAATGGAAGACCCCAAGTCAGTATCAACAGCATAGATGTGATGAATTTCAGGTTTATCTTGACTGATCACTACATAAGGGGTCCTTTTTTCACTATATAATCTTCTGCTCCCATCTCGAACAGGAATTGTAGCGTAAGACATCCATCTGTAAACTACCTTTCAACTTGGAAGTCCAAGATCTTGACAACAGCACCCCAAACTTAGGTGGAATATCTGCCACGACCACATCCATGATTATAGTTTTAGATGGCAATTTATTTAGGGTTACCACCATATCTTTAATCAAACCAAGGCATTTTACCCTTTTAGAATCAAACGAGTACAAATATTTATAAGGTCTTGTTACTTCTAATCCCAAACTCTCTACCACTCCTTTCGACATTAAGTTGTGTGATGCCCCTGAGTCTAGCATAGCATTGTGGACCACGTTATCATGCACATTTAAACTCAAATAGAAAGGAGGGACTTCTTCACTTTCTAAATTTTCAACTTTTGACCCAAACGAAATACTAGGGTTATCATCATTCAACTCTAAAATGTCAGATTTCCATTCTCCTTGATTTTTGACCATTTTTGTGATAGTATTTCTGTATTCAGTGTTTCTCAATAACTCATTAAATGGAACAAATATTTTTAGCTTCGAAAGTTCATTTTGTAAATTGAAGCCAGAACCAATTTTTTCCACATCAACCGGAGCCACCTGCTTTATTGCTTTATCTCTTTGTACATCATTTTCAACCTCTTTATTTACAAAAGATTCTTTTTGTAGTTCTTTTCCCTTTTCTACATTCAAAGAACTAGTGGAAGGCTGATTTGGGTTTGCCTTTCCTTTATTTATGAGGATATCCCTGTTCCTCAGTCTGATTTTCCTTTTCACATCATCCATAGCATGTAAATAACCCCTTTGATACTGCTCAGTCTCCATTTCAAATTATTCACTTCCATCTTCCCGTCCAAACATGTTATGCTCTTCCTTAGTAAGATATATCTCTGAGTCCTGTTCTCCAAAAAGATGAATCTCATTTTCAGCGGGATCTTCTTCATCAGCAACATAATTTTTCGGGAATGGTGGACGAATTTGCTGTTCCTCCTGATTTCTTGGATTTCTTACGTCTCTTTATCGGTTTTGGGGAGGAACAGAAGGATTCGGTCTTCTGAAATTAGGATTCCTGATTTGAGGCTCAGCTTGTTCTCTATTGAATCCCCTATTGTCCATAGTTAATCTATCCATCAACTTTTCCATGGTTTTCAACATCATTTCAATTTTGACATCATTAGTAGAAGAAGAAGAAGCAGAAGGCAAATTTTCTTCCTTTTTCCTTCTATCGATATCTCTATGTTTCATCTTTCCACTTGCCATCATATTTGCTTCTACTTCTAGAGCATCTGTAAACATAGCAGCATGAGTTGCTGATTTTCTTTCTCTTAATGAAAATGCAAAGTCATTATCAAAAGCTCCAGCATAATGTAATTTGGCAGTGGCTGCAGAAGGTTTTATGTCCTCCGGAATGGAATTATAAACCCTCATGAAACTGCTAGAAAACTCATGGACAGATTCAAAACCTCCTTTTTTGAGACTGTTATACTGAGATAAGAGCTGCAAAGGGTTCTGTTTATCATCCCACCTATCTAGGAAAGCATTTTGGAAAGCCTGAAAATTGACTATAGACCCATTTGGCAAATCTTTAAACCATTTCTTTTCCTCACCTGACAAACTTTGGGAAAACAACCGCATTTTAACATCTGGATAATCAACTTCTTCTAAGTCAATGAAATCTTCAAACTTGGCAACATGCTATTTTGCGGTTACGTCACCCTCTCCATCAAATAAAGAAATTCTTTGGGAATAGCTCTGAGGAAGGTCATGTATTAAAGGAGGCAGACGCAAGGGAGCAAATCTGGCTTCCATTGGTCTAGGTGGATTCACAGGAACTGAAGAGCTTTGAGTATTTTGAGAGGTAAATGTTTCAACTTTAGTGGTCTATTGTAAATCTCTCCAGAGGGAATCCAACAAATAAGATTCTAACCTACGAGGATTGAATTTAGTATTCTTAAGGTCAGACTTAGATTTGGTTCTCAACAGACTTTTCCCAGCGTTAACTTCCCATTCTGGATCAATATGAGAATCTTGAGATGATGATGCACCAAACAAAGGAAAACCTAACTTTTGTTTATTTTTTCTTTTAAATAACCTTTCTGGGTCTTCAAAACTTTTCAAGATTTCGGTATCAGAGTTACCTCGCGTGTGTCTTCTCGAAGCCATAATGACTCCTTAAGTTCTGAAGAAGTTTTACACTGGAGTCGCCAGGACAAATATACAACCTCTTTACTGTTAAAAATTCCTGTTTGCCCACAAAAATTTTCTTTAAACACTGTCGTTCCCCCAAGGCAGATATGCACTTTCGTTCCCCGGCAACGGTGCCAGTTTGTTAGCACTCAGAATGTACCCATGGTTGTAAAGGTAAATCCCAAGGTAACAGCAAAACCACTTTAGAAAGAAACTGGTTTTTCTTCTAGAGAGGGATCTCTCAATACAGATTTAATGAGACCAGATATAATTAACATCTAAAGATTTGTATAGATGGTTGAAACAACACATAACCATTGGGCATGGAGTCACATAAAAATAAAAATATCACAAAGACACATACATGAGATTTATCAAAGGCAAGATAACCATTTCATCACAGCCATTCATTTAGTTCAGGTGGGACAGAAGAGACAATGAATAGCCCATTAATACAGAGCATCAAAAGATGAGTTCTATATTAAATTTAGTAGAAGAATGTATAAAATATCCAAAACGATGATCAGAGCATAAACATTATGAATTCTAACCATCCAATACTGTGTTTTAGATACGAGGGAAAAAAAATGAAGTGTTACACTGGAAAAACACAATCACATAAGGAAAGAAATACGGACTGTAATGGAAATGACACAGGAATCTCTAATAATTCTTATGCATTCGCTCTGTTATTCAAAAATAATATGTCTTTCAAAACCTTCAACAACACGATGGGTTCCAACCCCCATCTCATAAAATAGATACAAATATATACATAAAATAATTTGATCTTCCAAGAAGATTCATAACTGAATGATCGGCTTAATTAAAGTCTTGTAACTAAATTCCTAACTTTTAGGAATGAACTACAGCTTCAATCCTAACAAATCATTAAGCTAAAATCAACTTGGTAACAGGTCATCGTCCAGTCAGCTCCTCAGCATGCGCCATCTGTTCTCATGAAAGAAGGATGTATTTTGTCTTTCCGAACCTTTCCACAGCTTTCCATTGCTCCGCGCTTGGGGTATCATATTCCATCATCTCTCAAATTGACACTTCTAAATCCATGTAAGCTTCATATGATACCTTGGGCAATCCTCTCCTGATGATTAGGAACTTTTGTAAGATTTCGAAATCCTCTATCAATTTGTCCACAATAGCTTTCCCTGTTAGGCCTTTTTCCAAATCATCAAATTTGGAATGATCCATGCGGCTTCGAACTAACAAGCTGTGATAGTGCTCCTGAGAGAACATCTATCCTTCTTCATCGCCAAAAGGATGGTATGCCATCCTCAAATAGCTCTTTGAAAACCTGCTTGAAGTTATTAACCTCTGAAAGCATTTCATTTGCCTTGTCCTGGACCATCTTCATTAAATGGTGCTTGTGGATAAACTTTTTAGCCCATAGTACTATTGATATTCTGTCCTTTATTCCCATATCATGAAATTTCTGGTATGTCAATGAATTTAGAAAATTCAGTGTGTTCTGGGCTGTGGTAAGGGGTCTTCTCTCCATGTGTTCATTCACTAACTTTAGTCTTTGGTGAGCCAAATTGATCAATATGTTTTGATCATCAATAAAGTTCAGATGGTGCCTGAATTTAGTGATTTCTATAGATAAGGTGTCCCAAATGATGTACTTTTCCCCTTGGAGAGGACCTTTCCCAATGTTTCTTTCTTTTAGTTCATTGAATTTCTTCTGCAGTTGATTCCTGTCTTGCAATATTTTATTTTTATTCTCACTTACTTTGGCCAATTCAGACTTGATCTTTTCATTTTCTATCTTTAACTCTTTTATTTCTTCATCTTTTAGGCTTACCTGGGACATAGGTATTGACAAGTCATCCATAGAAATGTCATTCAATGGTTTATCAATATTTACAATAGACAGGTCCTCATCAATAGGAGTTTGACTCATCAATTCTTCCATGATTTCCTTTTCCTCATTTTGTTCCCTTTTCAGCAAGGCAATTTGAGATATCAGTTCACTCCATTCGGCTTCCCATCTATCCTTTTCCTCTTGTAACTCAACAGCTTTTCCTTTATGTTCCATCATCTCCTGCTGCATCTTGTCCTTCTCTTCTTGCAGTGCCAATAATTCGGATGATTGAACATGTTCTGAGCCTGGGATCTTCAGTATTTTCTTCAAAACTTGGAGAGCATTGTCCTTTTCTTCCAACATTCTTCTGACAGCTTGGGTGTTATCTCTTTCATTTCCTGGACTGATAATATCTGCTTGTAGCTTCTTAATCTGAATGTTATTGGCCTTATTTTCAAATCTTTCATGTTTCAATTGAATCTCTAACTTATCTACCAAAATTTGTAGTTTATTGATTCTCATCATAGCTTGTAATAGATTTGAATAAATAATATCACTTGTTTGCTTATGAAGCTGTATCTTGTCAGGTACACTAATCTTATCCAATATTAGTTCCATTTCTGCCACTTTCTTGTCGCTCACCATGGCCAATTTGAAGGTATTTCTTTCTATATCTCGGGCAGAAATCAAGGAGGTTTTTGGATTGCTTAAATTCCTTACCCATGGGAGAAAATTTCTTGTCTCTTCCAGAGACTACTTTCGTTTCTCCATGTAATTGGCCTTAAGCTATTCCTTGGATTTGAAAATTGAGCTTGGTTCTGAACTATCTACACTCTTAAAAGAAAATTGATTTACTTGCACAGATTTCATTGGGACTAAAGCAACTCTCTTGAAATCATCAGAATCCTCTTCACTTGAGACTCCACCAACTTGTAACAATCTTGCCTTTTTATGTAATCCATCTTCATACACTTCCATGTTTTCAATTTCAGATAGACTCCTTTTAATCAAAACATTAGGACCCTCTGTCACTTGTGATACGGTAACTGGTAAAGTACTTGCATCTCCATCGGACCCTAGAGTTTCCATAAACTACAACAGATTTGTTGTTTCATTCAATCCTTCAATAAACTGGTGTTCAAACGGTTTGTTTTTGTTGGCTTGCTTCCTTAGGGAAATTATGTGGCGAGGGTCATAATTTGCCTTTGACTCTTTTTGAAATTCCATATTCTCCAATAAATTTTCAATAAACACTAAGGCACCTTTATTTTTGAAAATAAAAGAGCCAACCTTGAGGGGGAATTTGATATTTGAAGATTTTTTAAAGGCTCCAAAATGTTCTTTCTCTGAATGCAATCTTTGCCTCATGAATTCTAATGCAAAAAATCTGGGAGTGAGAAAAGCAGGTAACTTATATGGTTCCCCAGTGAATCCATATATCCTCAAAACAATACAATCTTTATGCAGGAACCAATCTCCGACTCGATCCTCAGGCGAGGATTGCATCAGGCATTTCATATCTTCTAACACACGGGGCAGCACTTCATCGAACAACATTTATACATCTCTGACATGATTGAATTGGAAAACTCAAACATGCTGATCTGCTTAGGCAAATCAGAAGAGAAGATGGTACTCAAAAACTGTAATTCAGTG
Organism: Pseudotsuga menziesii; assembly: GCA_001517045.1. Taxonomy (NCBI): domain Eukaryota; kingdom Viridiplantae; phylum Streptophyta; class Pinopsida; order Pinales; family Pinaceae; genus Pseudotsuga; species Pseudotsuga menziesii. The sequence continues at coordinate 1,301,328 of LPNX010730020.1, read as the reverse complement.
ACATTTGAACACAACAACATGTTCAACAAGTAAGTTTGAAATTTAAAGAACCCGACCTTCAGGAATTCACTTAACTGAAGGTGTATTGCTTTTTCCAAGTACTCATCTAGACTGAAAATAGGAACCGATTGAGACTCTAAACCAAATGAACTTATTTTTAACAAAAAACCAAGGATGACTTCAGTTACGCGACAATCATCGTCAAGACCCAAAATTTGACAGACCAGGGATACCACTAATTGAACTTCATTTTTGAAAATATAAACATGGTAAGGTAGGAAAAGACTGTCTAAAGACTGACCCTCTTTCAAAATACTGGATAGGAATTCACAACGCACTTCAGTGATACAACTTTTGTACAATTCAGAAAGAATAGACTCATTTACAGGTTCACGGTTGTTAGGGTAACTGTCGGGCAGGTTTAAATTTTTGCAGACGACTTTGGAATTGACTTTAGAGAGTATTTGAGAAGTGGACTGACTCACAATGACTCTTTGAGAAGGGGAATAATTGATCATGCACCACTCTACGAATTCTGGAAAATGCAGGGTTTGTTCGAGAGAAAAATAATACAAAAAGGATTTACAGACATTCAAGACATCATTTCCTTGTGAATTGTAGTGCCACAACCTTTCTTTACTGACTGATACGCTTCCTATAGACAGAAAAGGGTCGCACATGCCTCTGTCCCTATCAACTAAATAATATTCCCTGTCATCTATAATACGGCTAGACCCTTGCAGTTCCTTTCCTTGGTCCATAGTTCAATTGATAATGGCAATTTGATGGACGAATTATGGGCGTTTAAGCCTTACCTGTTTACCGTGGCTCAAAATTGACAGTCGAAGGTTGATGACTCCGCAGGTCTTTTTCACTCATCCAGCGCCAATAAAATAACCACGAAACAAGTCAACTTCCCTTTTATAGGACCCCACTCCAGAGCGTCCCTTTTGGCAGTTTCCTCTAAACCACTTTCGCCTCCGGATTACACCACGATTGGCCACGTGGATAGTGGTTTATATTCCGCAACCGCCCTTTACCTTTATCTGCCGTGCACCTTCCCGCTCCAGATCTATCTGTGACCGTTGATCAATTTCACCTTTATTTCCCCGCCGTCAAATCAGGTGGCACGTATCCAATTCTGCTGAGCATCGTGGTCTTATCCATCGTGCAAGTTTCTGCTCCGGATTCATCCACAATCGTAGATGCAATCTGCCTTTATTTCTCTGCCGTTAGATCAAATGACATGCACTCAATTTCGCTGGGCTCTGTTGTTTTAACAAGCGCGTGGGTTCACAAAGTGGAGCTTATATAGACCATAGATCTCATCCGGCTGGATCGACGACCGTTGATCCATATACTACATTTAAATGCCTGTATGTACTTATCTTCCTCGCATCTTTTAGAGAGCGGATATAATACAGACCATTGATCTTCATCCTTTCGCTTTGCATCGTTTGATCCCGTGACATTTCACCGCTTACAAGCCCTTTGTGTTACTCTTATACTATAAATTTTAACCAAAGTTTTGACAAGTGACCATTATTTTCTTTCCACCATGGTCTCTTTGCTCCCCTTCTAAATAATGGTGTTAACAGTTGGTTTTTGAAAGATGTTACCGATACAAAATTTGGTTAAACCCTTAGAAGTGCATCTTTTGTGTGAAAGTGGGTTTTTTGTTGGGATTCATTGTATTGAAGGAGGGGATCAGGGTTGATCCACTGAATATTGAGGCAATACTTCAATTGTCTCTCCCACTCACAATTTGACATATTCATATTCTCCAAGGGATGGGTAATTTATTACTTCAATTTGTTGTCAATTATGCCAATTTGACTAAGGGGTTTATGCGATTACTGAAGAAGGGTACTCCATTCATATGGGATGAGTGAGCCAAGGATTCCTTCGATGCCAATAAGAGATCCTTGGCGTTGTCCCCCATGCTTAGTCCACCTAACTATAGTTGTGACTTCTTGTTATATGTGGTCGTGTGTCAAGAGACGATTGGTATGGTTTTGGTCTAAGCAGGTGATGATCTCCAAGAGCACGTTATCTATTATCTTAGCCTAAATATTATCAATGCTAAACTTAGATATAGTCACGTTGAGAAGTTGGACTTAATGACTGTTCATGCAGTCCAATGGTTGAGACACTAGATCCTTCTTTGTCAGACTATTGTTGTATCTCACATCAATCCATTTTAGTTTGTCTTAAATAGATGAATGATTGGGTGGAAGTATAATAAATGGATTGTCATTTTGCAAGAGTTTGATCTCGAGTTTTTTTTGGCAAAGTCAAATAAGTCGTTAATATTTGCTGAGCTCATATATGATATCCCTAGCTTGGAGGAAGATAGGATTCATGAGGATTCTTTCATGGATGAGCATATTTTCTTCATTTCGACTGCTGAGCCTTGGTATGGTGATATTATCATCTATATGGAGACTTTGAAGGTTCTCTCTCATCTCTCAAGGGACAAATGATGGCTCCTATGTCATAATTCTAAGAAATACCGTATTATCAGTGAGACATTGTATCGCCGAGGGGTGGATTCCATTTTGCATCATTGTTTGACTCACGATGAGGCTAAGACTGTGCTGAATGATTTCCATGGTGGGGCATGTGGTGGTGATTTATTTATGCTTGAGACAACTCAAAAAATCCTTAGAGAAGGTTACTATTGGTCATCAATATTCAAATATTGTGCTAATGCGGTCAAGTGATGCCACCCTTTCCAAGTTTTCGCGCAAAATATGCACTCACATCTTGACCCTTATATCCTATTATCACCGCCAGTCCCTTCACTAAGTGGGGGGTGGACTCTATGGATTGCAAACCAACATTAGTTGGGGGGCATAGCCACATTATAGTGGAAATATACCACTTAACGAAATGGGAAGAGGCTATGCCTACAATTAAATCTGACGGTGAGATGGTCGCTCACTTTGTGTTCAACCAAATTATCACTTGGTTTGGTATCTTGAAGGAGCTTGTCACTGACCATGGCAGAAAATTTTAGAATATGATGATGGTAGAAATGACTTTGAAACTAGGGTATAAGCAATATCGCTCTTCTTCTTATTACCCTCAAGCATTTAATAAATCACTTAAGGCCATTTTAAAAAGAACCATTGCATAAAGAAAAACTAACTGGCATATCCGATGCTTTACCCTACTTTGTGGGATTATTGAACCGTAGTTAATACTAGCACTGAGTCCTCTCCTTTTTTAGCTAGTACAGAGGGTGGAGTTAGTATTACCAGTTGAGTGTGAGATTCCTTCATTAAAACTTGCCATAGAGTTCCTACGTGATACTTTGGAATTAGAAGAATGATTGTTCCACTTAGAGCACTTGGATGAGAAGCACCAAGATGTTGTAATTGCTCTAGAGGTAAATAAGGACCGTGTTAAATCCCAGTATGATAAGTCTATCCATCCCCTCCAGTTTAGTGAAGGTGACTTGGTCCTTTTATGGGATTAATCCAACAAACCACTCGAGGAGGGTAAGTTTAACACTATGTGGCATGGGCCTTAGATGGTAAAGTGTGTCCTAGAGAAAGGATCCTATGGGCTCGAGGATTATGAAGGGAATGCTTGGGTGGAGCCCCAAAATGGGATTGTTGAAGCCCCAAATGTGTATGTGGCTGATTAGGGTGCTTAAGGCTTTCAAAACACGAATAAAACCTAGCCAAAGGCTTCAAACAATCCCACGCAGGTATTGTTCTATCCTTAAGCTGGTTTGGATGGTAATCTCCCATGGATACTTTAATAGCCTCCGCTGGCTTATGGATGGATTTGATCCACAAGGGGATTTTTTTTCCAGAATGGAAAACATAGAGTTAATAAGAAAAAAGAAAAACTAAAACCTAAATAGGAATAAGAACCTAATCTAAATCTAAACTACTTTGAAAAGGTGTTGAATGATTGACAGGTTGTCTTGAGCTGTACGAAGAATAGGCAATTCACCATATTGACAAAAATGTAAACAAGATGAAACTGTACTTGCTGAGATTACAATTTTTTAATAAAAATTAAATAATAGTAAATCAGAATTAAACCATTAAATATAACCTGCAGGTGCTCAAGTTAGTTGAAAAACCAACTTATAAGCTATAAAACTCTTACTGCTGAAACATTTGTAGAAATAGATAAAGACAGTTAATAAAAGAAATTTCATGAAGTTTGATCGATGCATTAATAATTAACAGAGATAAGTCAGAGTTAAATAAACACATTTAACCAATAGCAAATGAACCACAATGCTATTTGATCATTTGGAATGAGAAACTAAAACTATCAAAGAAATTTGATAGATCAAGTACAAGAGATAAGAATTGCAACACTATATTATATTCAGAATTCTCTGTAACAAATTACATAAAATACCTTTAGCAAAAGCTGAAGTGTTTGTTCAATCCCTTGTATCAGTCTCCCTTCCAAAAGTCAAAAGTTAAAGAGCCCCTTTGATACATCGGAAATCATTCACTTAAATAATTATTACAAACAATAGAATTCCCCCTAAAGGTGTTCCAAAACCTAAACAAGGCTAATATCCTAGGGAATGTTTCCAGATCCTCCAAATTTGTAGCAGCTCCTCGATATCGGGATAAGTGGCTGATTCTATGCCTAATTGAGCATTACACTTATAATCTTCGACCTCATTCTTAGCCAACTTATGCCAAACTCATATGTAGACATGGATCTTGCTTTGCACTGCGAATGGTTGTTTGATTAACTGCTCCACATCGTGTATGCTGATGTGGTCTAGTTTTTTTATTTTCTCCTCCTGGTCATCCCTTCGTTTCTCAACTTGCTCGATCATTAGTCCAGGTGGAGATGCCTTTTCAATAATCACCATGGTAGGAAAAGATAATTTAGTCATGATTTTATCAACTGCATACCATCTTCTACCACAGATAGCCTGAGCTTTCTTTATGGCTTCAGCTACTGTGTCATCCAAGTCTTCCCAATCTCTCAGAATAGTTCTGGCTCTTTTGAACTGAAAAGTAGTGAGAAGAGTTATATTATCAGGCCTCTCCTTCATGTACCTCTGCCAATCAGTGACTTCATCATAAGCTTTTGAGGCTTGCTATCTTTTCTTAATTAGGTCTTCCAAAACCACAAACATCTTGTCAAACACTATGTGAGTCTCGAATATATTAGCTAAAGTTCTAGACAACTCACATACCAAATAAAAATGTTCCCTGTTAGTTCTGATAGCAAGCTCCTTAAACTCTTCTTGGGAAAACCTGGAAAATGAAGATGAAGCTGCACTTGCAGTTGCATCTTCATTTTTCCTTTCTAATACTGCAACTTTCCAGACCAGAGTGGCATTATCATTCTTTTCTCTCTGCAACTCTACACTGAGAGTAACATTCCTCAGTTGAAGTTAATCCTACTTGTCCTCATGTTGTTTCATGAGCTGCTCTAGTGCTTCTTTCAAACTGACAATTTCTGCCTTTTCTTGATCAAACTCTCTGTTTAAAGAGTTGACAACATCCATATTGGCACATGTGAAGGCTCCTAGAATAGAAGCTGCATGTGTAGCATATACTTGTGGGACACTTGATTGTGGTGTCCATAAAACTTCATTCACCATTGACATATCCATATCATTATGATCTCTACCCCTCTTCTTGCCCCTTCTTACCACTGATTTCTCAGCTTTACTATATCGATATTCACCTAAGGATACCACAAAATCTTTTTTGAACTCATCTCTGACCTCATCAATAGGAGGTATGCTAAGGCCTCTAGATATCAAAAATGAATTTTGAGTTGTGGTTTGGGAAGGTATAGCCATAGTGATATAAGAGGTAGCAGGGAAGTAACATTCCGAGCAAGAGTTACTTCAGGGGCTGAAGAAATGTCATGAACAGTAGCTTCCACATAAGGAATTTGCACAGTAGTGGCCTTAAGCAATGTTGATGGTGACACTATTGCAATTTTCTCAGACATAGGGGACGAAACTGAGCTAATTGAAGGAATATACAAAGGGATTTTGAAAACTAGAGTCACGATTGATGAAGGAATAGGATTCTCCATAGGAACATGTGTGATTGTTTTGGGAAGACAAGTGGCCTTTTGATAGAGCTTGGTCATAAAAGGTGTCACAACAAAACCATCAAAAAATGATGACAAAGCCATTATTGTTGAAATAAGTATTGTAGAAGAAGAAGGAGCAGGATGACAAAAAGGTTGAGATTGAGGAAGAGGGGATCAAAGATTACCATTTCTACCATTGATGATATTTCAGAAATCATTACCAGTCTCAACCGTAATAGGGACATGAGAAATTCTGTCATGTTCTTCCTCTGAATGAATTAGGTCAATAGTAGAAACAAGAATGGAGATATTTGTCTTCTTGAAAGGATTGTCCTTAGCCTGAGTTTGTTCAGGTAGAGTCTTTTCAATCACAGAAACTAGCACAAAAGATGTCCACAATGAAGGCGGTAAGATAAAAATTGGGATTTTGCTTAGCAGTGCGTTTCTAGAACTCTTGGATGGCGTTTTTAAGTTCCAGTGAGAGAATTGAGGCCTAAGGGAAAGATTCACCTGTAGTAATAATGTGATGAGCGATGGGAGCCCATTCCTCTTTAAAGAAAGAACAGTTGGGAAGGCTATAAATCCTGCACAACATCACTACTAGCAGGGAGTAAGGCTCTTTAAACCATTCGACAGGGTATGATTCATCTTTCCTCTTGGAAAAATTACAGGGTTTAGACATCCAAGATTTAAGCATTTGGTCGAAATTGAATTTGGATTTGGCAGTGTTAACAAAGTCTGCATCAAGGAGATGGGTATAAGGTTTAAGACCATAAATATCGACAAAGGTTTCAGGGTAGAAATTGGCTAGCTGAGACCCGATACTGGTATTGAATGAATGGTCTTTCATATTGGCGTGGTCTATAATCCATCAAAAAACATCATTATAAGGTAGGGTGGTCGGTTTGGCAGCAATCATATGCAGGCCAGAATCTCTAATTATCTCATAAACAATTTGGTCACTCTGGAAATCTAAGAGGTCATTGTTATCAAAAATTGAGTAAACTTGGGACCAATCTAAATGATAAGTTTCAGTCACTCGATTGCTAGTATCATAAAAGAAACCGAAGTTCGGGTCTTTGGTGAACATGTTCTTTCGAAGGTTTTTACTCCTGGTAAATCTAGGGGTTTTGGATGTCACCATGTGTCGTTTTGAATATTTATACCAGAAATCAAAATCAAATTATACAGTAAGAACAGTAAACAATTCAAATTGCAAGAAACCAACTTGAAACTGTAGTAATCACTGTCGAAATCGCGTGGTAAATTCTCGAGGTAAAATCACCCAGTACAGCGAATTACAACAGTAAAAACAGTGAAAAATCGTAAGTCAAAACTATCGTCTTTATAATTCCTGAGAAATAATACAGAATGTCAGATGAGAGTAAAAAAGAAAAAGAACGGTCAGGATCAGTTTGGAGGGATGTGGGATCAAAAACATAATCGCAATGTTTATTAATCATTTTGCAACCTGCATCCCACAACTTGCGGGATGTAGAGTGCAGAATAGAAAAATAGCAAAAGAAATTATTCAATCGGCTTTGCATTCCACATTCTGCATCTTGCGGGATGCAGGATGCAAGATGCAGAAATATGAAAACCAAAATGCAAACAAATGATAACCCCATAACCCACATTCTACAACTTGCAGCATGCGTGATGCGAGTTGATAAAAATAAACACACATGAAAACTCTCCTGCATCCTGCATTTGTGGGTTGCGGGATGCAGGTTTGAAAATGAAATATAAAAAATAAAAGGTTTCCCGCATTCCACAACTTGCGGGTTGCGGGATGATAAAACAATCCAAACAAAACCCAATCATTTTGCATGTAAAACAAATAAATTAACATGGATTTTTTGGAAATCAGGTTAAGGAATCCAAAGAGTTAGATAAAAATATTAATGAAACCCTTTTAAGATTACGAAGAGTCTTACCAAGTAATCTTCGTATGTATAATTGGGCTCCCGTGTCAAAATGGCATGGGATCTGTTGTACCTACAACAAATGGTGACTGGCTGGAAGAACTAGTTATCTCTGCAAAACAATAATCCTTTCCAATAAAACCGTCAGTGGGAAAATGATTAACTTTGAATAAATTTTAACATAAGAATGTAACCAATTATAAACTATTAAAATTATTAATGCATTCACATTCATGGTCATTTAAAAAATGATGCAAATCTGATTCAAAATGTCATTGGAGGATAGGGTCATCTGAACTGAGGCTGAAATAGGAATGTAGTTTAAAGTTGAACCTAAGGTCATACCTTTACCACTTTGGTTTTTCACATAGGGCCTCTTAAACCATCATTTTTTCTCTCCCCCCGCCCTTTTTTTTAAATGCAAGATTGCATTGACATAGGACCACTGCACCATGTTTTGGTGATCAGTGCCATTCACAAACCTGATCTGAAAACTGAGCAAGCCGGCTTAGTAAGGAGACCTATTTACTTCCAACTATATGGATGAAAACAACTATCATGGCTTGGGAACCATTTGGTGATAGTTTCAGTCCAACAACAAGTCCATGATCATAGCGAGGCTGGCCTTAGACATGAACCCCTCTTCCTGTGTGCAATGATTTCTTGTTTGGGGTTTGACTAGGGTTTAATGTAAAGTGTGAATTACAAGACACTGCCATGGCTTGGTGTCCATATGTAGGCAACGTTACTCACTGATGATCTGTAGATAATGAATGAGCCGACCTGTGATACTAGATCTCCCATCTTCCAGAGAACTGGAAGCCATCTCCCCATATTAAATGGAAAAGATGTCATTCGACTGAGCACATATGAACTTAATAAGCTGGCTCGTGATGAGAGCCCTCATCTTGTAATTCACATGATAAGATATATGGCCATAATTGAAACCCAAAGATCAAGACTGACAAGGCTATGAAGATATTTCACAGTGCCCTAATGCGACCTTAGACAGGATGAACCTTTTCTTCCACAACTATCATCATCAGAGTAAAGCATGTAGAAGGTATTAAACTGGATTAGAGGGAATCAATAAAAAAATGCTGTAAATATGGTTATCATTCAAATATAAGAAATCCTAATATGATTTAGAAAAAGATATAAACTGACATGTTTTCTTCAATTGAAAGTATTGAATGTTGAGAATACTAATTGCTCATTATTGCCAATGGTTTAGATATTACCAAAAATTACCAAAATCAAGCAAACATTCAGAAAATAAAAGGAAAATAACACACCAAACCTATATAACAGGGTTGAATCAACCTTTTCAAACAAAGTACTTCTTGAGCAGAAAAACATTCATTGGGAAAGTGTCAACGACCCCTTCCAGTGTTTGTAGTCGAACCGTACTAGGACCAATCTTTTATGTATCAATGAATGGTCCTAAACAAAGGCGCTGAAACTTGGTGTATTCTTTGTTATCCTTGTGTTTTTTTTCCCATCTCAACATTAAATATCCTACTAAGAAATCTCTATGTGATGAAGACCTCTCATCAAACCACTTCTTAACCAATTATTGATGTTGGTAGAATTTATTCTTGGCTCTCTCTCTATCCTCTTATAGTTTGAGCAGAGAATCAATCCTCTGCTGTAATGGGGAAGAGTCACTCTCTTGGATGGATTGGGCCAATTGCAGTGAAGGAATGGTGAGATTAGCAGGTAGGAAAAATTCCTTTCCATAAACAAGGCAATAAGGGGAGTTACCAAGGGCTACCTTTGGGGTGATTCGATCTGCCCAAAGAGAATAGTAAATTTGGGTGTGCCAGTCTTTATGATGTGATGCCACTATCTTCTTAAGGATGCTTATCAAGTTTTTTTTTGAGGATTCCGCGAGCCCATTTCCCCAAGGGTAGTAATTAGAAGAAAACTTAAGTTTTATCCCCTTTTCAAGGGCATAGCTGGTCAGGTAAATGGATTAGAAATATGAGGCATTTTCAAAAACTAGATATTCAGGGGTGCCAAACCTAGTGATTATCTTATTTTAAAGGAAATAAATTACCTAGTTGGTGTTACATAGCCTTAAAGGGATTTCTTCTACCCCCTTCATGAAATAGTCAGTGGCTGTTAAAATGTATTTTTGTTGTAATGAGGATACAGGGTTGATGGGTCCGATGAAATCCAATCCCCACTGTTGAAATAGGAATTGGACTATTACTGTATGCAAGGGGTAAGAAGATTTCTTAACTTTTCCAGTGCACTTCTGGAAAGGCTCACATTTTCTGACAAATGAATGGGCATCTCTGTTGAAATATTGTAACTTTGAAGAATATTCTATATGTATCTTTTGTGGTCCCTGATGGTCCTACCGGGAGAACCACTTGTATTACTTTGTACCCCGATGATTCTAATCGGAAGAACTAATAAGAATCATGAGGTAGTCCCCTCTAATTGTAAAGGTGGGTCATTAGCACCCCAGTGTGGTTACTTGAGCCTACATGTGTAACTCGAGCCTACATGATTTAACTCAAGCCTACATGTCGAATGAGTTAGTTAAAGTGAATGGATGAATATAAATAGAGATGTGGTGCTCCTCATTTAAGACACACGCTCTCACTTGTGTAGCGCATTAGTGGAGAAGAGAAGAATAGCAAGAGAAGGAGGAGGATCAGGCTTTGATCTCCTTGTTGGTTTCATCTTTTATCTTTTTGGGGCATCTATATTGAGGAAGATTTTGCTGGGTTTTTCCCTTTAGGGTTTTCCCAGGATAAATCTGTGTTGTTCTTGTGATACTGTTTCTTTCAGCGATCCTATTTATATGCTTTTGTTATGAAAAATGAAATGAAATTCTGATGTCTATCTAAGCATATGAAAATTTAACATGGTGAATAGGACAGCGTTCACAAGGTGAAATATCCCTCTCTCTCTCCTCGAAAGAAATTAGGGTTTCGAGAAAATTTTTGGAGTTTTAGAAAACTATTTGCATAGAAAGTTTCCCCCTCCTAGAGCGCATCTTTTGAGCCTGGAAGCAAAGATTTTGGATGTGTGAATCTTCGGGAAAGTCAAACCCTATTTTGACAGCTGCTCCAGAAAACTGCTGAACCAGAATTCTACAGAAGCTGAGTCTTGCAAGTCTGATTTGAAAGGTGAAGAGTTGAAGTCTTCAGAATCCAAGCACACCAGTCAATTCACCTCATTCAAGCACATCTCCTGGTAAGGTCAGTTTCTCATTCCACAAAATTTCAATTTTTTGTGAATTTCTGACAAAATGATTCCAAGCACTAAGCTTGAGGACAAGCTAGAAGGCATAGAAAATTTCCAAACCCCGAAATACAGGATTGGTCTCATTCTCTAATAAAATTATCTTGATAAGTATGTCAAAGAAGAAGTTGCAGAACTTGAAGAAGCTGAAGCCAAGGAGAAGCATAGAAAGGATATGATTAGGGCACAAAGGATTATTGCTGACTCCATCAAGGATCACTTGATTCCTCAAGTGTCATCCAAGAATATTACAAAATAAATGTTTGATGCCCTATCTAGAATGTTTGAGGGAAGAAACATTAACAGAAAGATGAATCTAAGAGCTCAACTAAAGAGCATCAAGATGAGTCATGGAGAATCCATCCAAGACTACTTCTCAAGGGTTTCCCAGATCAAAGAGCAACTAGAAGCTATTGGAGATAAGCTAGATGAAGATGAAATGGTTATGACTACCCTCAATGGTCTCACTAGACCCTGGGAATCCTTCATTCAGATGATGTGTGCCAAAAAAGAAAGCATGAAGTTTGATATTGTATGGGAAGACTGCATTCAAGAGGAGACTAGAGTGGAAAATAGGGAAGCCTTACTAAAAGCAGATGATCAAGCCCTAGCCACTCACACTAAAAGAAGAAGAGGCCAATAAAAATTCAAGAGAAGAAATTTCAAGGAGTCTCATCCTCCCAGAAGAATCCAAAGGGTAAGAGAAAATCCTTCCTCTAGTGACTATTCTGATTTTGAAAGTTTTCATTGTAACAAGATAGGACACATTGTCCGAAATTGTCCTATAAAGAGGAAGAAGATGAATATGAAGAAGAAGAATAAGAATAAGAAGAAGGTCCCCCAAGGAAACAAGCAAGAGAAGAAGATTTAGAAGAGTATGTGCTATTCTCTGCACTCTCTGGATCTGTAACTCCTGGAGAAGACACCTGGCTTATTGATAGTGGTGCTTCAAAGCACATGACAGGACAAAAGAAAACTCTGTCCAAACTTGAAGAAAAGAGCTCTCCTTAGAAGGTATCCTTAGGAGATGACTATCAATATCTAATCAAAGGAGTTGGTGAAGAAAGCTACAAACTTGATTCAGGTAATCCCCTAAAAATGAAGGATGTATTATATGTACCTGTTCTAAAGAATAATTTACTTTCTATCTCAGCCTTAGATAAGAAAGGTTTCATAGTTTCTTTCATAGATGGCCAAGTAATCATGTGGCCCAAAGGAAAGAATATTGAAGATGCAATCATTATTGGTGAAGAAGAAGGAGGATTGTATAAACTAAAGGGGCACTCAGAAACAGCCCTAGTGCATGAGTCCACTGACCCTAGTGAACTATGGCATAGAAGGCTTGCCCACATCAATTACAAGGCTCTACCTCATGTGAACAAAGTAGTGACAGGATTACCAGACATGAAGATCAAGCATGAAGGCATTTTCAAAGGATGTGCGAAGGGAAAGAACATCAAGAATCCATTTCCGAAAAGTGAAACAAATACAAAAGGTACATTGGAATTGATTCATTCAGATGTATGTGGTCCAATGTCTTCTACATCTTTAAGTGGCTTTGAATATTATATCACATTTATTGATGACTTTTCAAGAAAGACTTGGATATACTTCTTGAAAGCAAAGAGTGAAGTGTTTGAAAAATTCAAGGAGTTCAAAGCCTTGATAGAGAATATCTCAGATAAGAAAATAAAGACACTCCGACCAGACAATGGTGGAGAGTATACCTCAAAATAGTTTGAAGCCTTTTACAAAGATTCTGGAATCAAAACGGAACTAACCACTCCCTACAATCCTCAACAGAATGGGGTTGTGGAAAGAAAGAATAGAACCATCATGGAGATAGTAAAGACAATGATTTATGATCAAGATCTTCCAATGCATCTATGGGCAGAAGCAGCGAGAACTGCTGTGTATGTACAGAATAGAATATCTCACAGTGCTCTTGGGTTCAAGACTCCAGAAGAGATATTCACAGGAAAGAATCCTGAGGTAAGTCACCTCAAGATATTTGGTTGTCTAGTATATATTCATATACCAAAAGAGAAAAGAACCAAATTAGATCCATCCGGAAAGAATGGGATATTTGTTGGATACAGTGAGGTATCCAAAGCATTCAAAATATACATTCCTGGATTCCATCACATGGAGATCAGTTGAGATGTGACATTTGATGAAGAGGTAGCCCTCAAGAGATCTAGGAAATTCCAACATGAAGAAGTGTATGAAGAAGAGACATCTCCCAGAAATGAAGAATCTACATGTTTCCCTGAAGATGAAGCTCCTGAAGAACATGACATAGCAGAATCTCAAGAACCTCCCATAATGGAAATAACAAGAAAGAGAAGGCCTGCTTGGACAAGAGAAATTATACAAGAAGCAGAAAGGTATGGAGCCCTTGAAGGCTCCACAAGGGAAAGGAAGAAACCTAAGACCTTCTCCAACTATGTATCCTTGATGTGTGATCTTGTAGATCAAGAACCTACAAACTATGAAGAAGCGGTTCATAAGAAATAGTGGGTAGAAGCAATGACTGAAGAATATCAATCAATAATTAAGAATGATGTCTGGAATATAGTTCCCACACCAGAAGGAAAGAGTATAGTATCCGTCAAATGGATATACAAAGTAAAGCATGCAACTGACGGAAGTATCGAGAAATATAAAGCAAGATTTGCGGCCAGAGGTTTCTCTCAGAAAGAAGGAATTGATTATGAAGAGACATTTGACCTAGTAGCATGGTATACTTCGATTAGAACTATCATGGCACTTGCATCCATGATGAAGTGGGATTTACACCAGATGGATGTGAAAAAAGCTTTTCTAAATGGAGTGATCGAAGAATAAGTATACATAGAACAGCCTCAAGGATTTGAAGTTGAAGATAGACATACACACGTATGCAAGTTGAAGAAGGCATTGTATGGTCTTAAACAAGCTCCTCGAGTTTGGTATGAAAGAATAGATGGTTTCCTATTGAGCATGGGCTTTGCCAAAAGTAAAGTTGATCCTAACCTTTACCTAAAGGTTGTAAAAGATGAGCCTGTCATCCTGTTACTATATGTGGATGATTTATTCTTGACAGGGAATGAGAAATAGATTAAGGAAAGCAAGAAGAAACTAGCAGAAGAATTTGAGATGAAAGACCTTGGGTTAATGCACTATTTCCTAGGTCTGGAAGTATGGAAAAGTTCAGAAGGAATCTTTCTCAACCAGGGAAAGTATGCAATAGAGATATTGAAAAGATTCAATATGTTGGAATGCAAAGCCTTGGCCACCCCCATGGATTCCAACCTAAATTTTTTAACTGATGACTCATTAGAGTTAGTGGATGTGACTCTCTACAGATAGATCATTGGGTCATTGATGTACTTAACAAATACCAGACCAGATATTTGTTTTGCTGTGAACACTTTATGTCAATATCTAGTTCAACCTAGACGGCTTCACTTGGTAGCTGCAAAACATGTGATGAGATATTTGAAAGGGACTATAGACTTTGGACTATACTATGATAATAGCCATGAGTATAGATTATACGGATATACAGATGCAGATTGGGCTGGAAGTATCTCAGACAGAAAAAGTACATCAGGAAGATGTTATAGTCTGGGATCTGCTATGATTTCATGGTTTAGAAGAAAGCAATCCAGTGTTGCTCTAAGCACTGACGAAGCAGAATATATAGCAGCTTGCTCTGCTAGTTGTGAAGCCATATGGCTTCGAAATTTGTTGTCAGGATTATTCAATCTAGAGTTGGACACTACTGTAATTCTATGTGACAACCAAAGTTGTATAAAGATGACAGAGAACCCTGTGTTCCACGACAGATCAAAGCACATAGAAATTAGGTATTTCTACATTTGAGACATTATGATTACTGATGAACAGGTTGCTGATGTGTTGATGAAACCTTTGTCCTGAGTGAAGTTTGAATACTTTCGAGACAAGCTTGGTGTGGTTTGAAAAGGTCTTCCCTGAAAGGGGGAGTAATTATGTTGCAGTGGGATTGTATTATCCCTGGGCACTTGCCCTAAAGTGATCCAGAGACCTCAGTCTTCGAGAATGAAGAGGGATTGTATCATCCTGGGACATATGTCCAGAAGTGATCCAGTGACCTCGGTCATTGAGAATGTGATAGGATTGTATCATCCTTAAACTTTGGTTAAGAACGGATCCAGTGTAACTTCGGTAATCGAGAATGTGGTAGGATTGTATCATCCTTGAACTTCGGTTCAGAATGGATCCGGTGTAACTTCGATCATCGAGAATGTGGTAGGATTGTATCATCCTTGAAATTCAGTTCAGAACGGATCCGACATAACTTCGGTCACCGGGAATGTGGCAGGATTGTATCATCCTTGAACTTCAGTTCAGAAAGGATCCGGTGTAACTTCGGTCATCAAGAATGTGGTAGGATTGTATCATCCTTGAACTTCGGTTCAGAATGGATCCAGTGTAACTTTGGTCATCAAGAATGTGGCAGGATTGTATCATCCTTGAACTTCAGTTTAGAATGGATCTGGTGTAACTTTGGTCATTGAGAATGTGGCAAGATTGTATCAGCATTCAACTTCGGTTCAGAACGGATCCGGTGTAACTTCAGTCATCGAGAATGTGGTAGGATTGTATCATCCTTGAACTTCGGTTCAGAATGGATCCGGTGTAACTTCGGTCATCGAGAATGTGGCAGGATTGTATCATCCTTGAACTTCGGTTCAAAATGGATCCGGTGTAACTTCGGTCATCGAGAATGTGGTAGGATTGTATCATCCTTAAACTTCGGTTCAGAACAGATCCGGTGAACTTCGGTCATCGAGAAGGTGGTAGGATTGTATCATCCTTGAACCTCAGTTCAGAATGGATCCAGTGACCTCGGTTGTCGAGAATGTGATAGGATTGCATCATCCTTGGAATTTAAGTCCAAAAGAGATCCAAATAATTTTTTGTCTTTGTACTGTGGGCTGCTGCTGTTGATGATGATGTTTTCTGATCGAAAGATCAGAGTATGATGATGATGATGTTTCCTGATCGAAATATCAGAGTGTGATGATGATGATGATGTTTTTGATCGAAAGATCAGAATGTGATGATGATGATGCCGTGCTGATTGAAAGATCAGAGTATGATGATGATGACGTACTGATCAAAAGATCAGAGTATGACGATGATGACGTACTGATCGAAAGATCATAGTATGATGATGATGATGTTTTTTGATCGAAAGATCAGAGTGTGATGATGATGATGATGTTTCTGATCAGAATGTGATGATGATGATATCCTGATAATGATGATGTCGTATTGATCAAAAGATCAGAGTATGATGATGATGACGTACTAATCGAAATATTAGAATAGGATGATGATTTGATGATGACGTCTCTGATCGAAAGATTAGAGTATGATGATGTTTCAGATTGAAAGATCAGAGGCTGATGATGATGATGCTTCTGATTGAAAGATCAGAGTGTGATGATGATGATATTTTGATGCTGATATTTTGATGATGATGATGTTGATATTTTGATGATGTTGATGTTTTGACAATAATGATATTTTGATGATGATGATGTTTTCATGATGATGTATCTGATCGAAAGATCAGAGTATGATGATGATGTTGTTGTTGTTGATAAAAAAGGTCAAAGTGCTAAAGATGTTGCTGATCGAAAGGTCAAAGTACTAAAAATGTTGCTGATCGAAAGGTCAAAATAATGAAGATGTTGCTGATCGAAAGATCAAAGTACTAAAGATGTTGCTGAAGTTGTTTCTTATCGAGAGGTCAAAGTATTGAAGATGTTGATGCTGATCGAAAGGTCAAAGTGCTGATGATGATGTTTCTGATCGTAAGATCAGAATATAATGACGATGATGATTCTCTTTGAAAGGTCAAAATACTGAAGAAGTTGTTGCTGATCAAAACAGTCAGAATGTTGTTGTTACTGAAGACTGAAGTTTGAAGATGAAGACTACATGATGTTGAAAAGCTTCCAATGTTTTATAGATGTGTTACCTTGCTGATGTTGATGATGTCCTCTCCTACTATTTTTGTTGTTGATACTGTTGTAGAATACCCTTCTCGTTAAGGGGGAGTGTTAAAATATTGTAAGTTCAAAGAATATTCTATATGTATCTTTTGTGGTCCCCGATGGTCCTACCGGGAGAACCACTTGTATTAATTTGTACCCCGATGCTTCTAATCAGAAGAACTAATACGAATCATGAGGTAGTCCCCTCTAATTGTAAAGGTGGGTCATAAGCACCCCAGTGTGGTTACTTGAGCCTACATGTGTAACTCGAGCCTACATGATTTAACTCGAGCCTACATGTCGAATGAGTTAGTTAAAGTGAACGGATGAATATAAATAGAGATGTGGTGCTCCTCATTTGAGACACACACTCTCATTTGTGTAGCGCATTAGTGGAGAAGAGAAGAATAGCAGGAGAAGGAGGAGGATCAGGCTTTGATCTCCTTGTTGGTTTTATCTTTTATCTTTTTGGGGAATCTATATTGAGGAAGATTTTGCTGGGTTTTTCCCTTTAGGGTTTTCCCAGGATAAATTTGTGTTGTTCTTGTGATATTATTTCTTTCAGTGATCCTATTTATATGCTTTTTTTATGAAAAATTAAATGAAATACTGATGTCTATCTAAGCATATGAAAATTTAGCAATCTCTAAATAGGGTAGGCCAATAGTATCATGCCCTGATAATTTTGTGAGCCGTGGTATCACCTGAGAAGTGTCCACTTGTAGATCCTGCATGAAATTGAAACATGAAATCATCAGTCTGATCTTTTTCCAGGCATCTGAGAAACACTCCATCATAATTCTTTCTAAAGAGAACATCATTAATAAGTTGATAAGGGGCTGATTTCAACCTTAATGCTCTACATTTTTTGGGATTTAGGGTTTCAGGAGCAAACACATTGTGAAGAAAGAATCTGATGTGATCATACCATTCAGATGCCACAGTTTCAAGTGCAATAACAAAACCTGTAGGAGTAGTTTCTTCCTATTCCCAATTAGCTTGCTTATTTTCAGGGTCGTTTGACTAGGTAGTGAGTTGACACATACCTTGTCCTCTGACAATCCTCGCAGGATTAATCTCCAGATCGTATTCTTGAAGGGTGGTCATCCAATGAGATCTGTTTTCTCCCAACTCCTTTTGGATGAGGACATTGCGGATTGCCGCATAAGGGACAATCACCTTAGTCCTTGACTTAAAAATATAAGGCCTGTATTGTTTTACTGATTTATATACTATGTAGGCCTATTTTTCAACCTGGGAGTAATTGAGTTCAACCCCTTTGAATGTCCAACTCATGAATGAAATGGGGATTTTGGTGTCTCCATGATTTTTCTACGTGAGGACAGCAGCATAAGAAAAGTCAGTAGCAAATGTATACAATATAAAATCTTTATTGAAATCCAGGGACATGAGAGCAGGTGCTTCTACCATGGTTTTCTGAATTTCAGTAAATCCATTTTTCTATTCTTCGAATCACTTAAATGGTACATCTTTTTTGACCAAAAACTGCAGGGGTTTAACAGCTTGAGAAAAATTAGGAACAAATCTTCAAACAAAATTAATCTTACCCAAAAATGACTACATTGCCTTACGAGAGTTAGGAAGGTCGATCTTGGAGATTGCTTCGATGCGTTTAGGATCAATGATCATACCTTCTTTTGAAACCACGAATCCCAACAACTTACCTTCTATTACTGCAAAGATGGACTTCTTGGGATTGAGGGAGATGTCGAATTTCCTGCACCTTTTGAACACCTGTTTTAGAGTAGACAAATGATCCTGTCATTTTTAGAGTAAATGGTAACACCATCAAGGTACATAATGACAAAATCATGGATCAACCCCCTGAAAGCTATGTCCATAGCTCTTTGGAATGTGGCTACTGCGTTTATTAGTCCAAACGGTATTTGTCTGTATGCGAATGTTCCCCAAGGGGTCTTGAAAGTAATTTTCAGTTGATCGTTGGTTGCAACCAAGACTTGGTTGTAACCAGAAAAACCATCTAGCAGCGAAAACATCTCTGACCCGACTACCTTCTGTAGGATCTACTCCATTGGAGGAACAGGATAGTTGTCTTTTTTAGAGGCTCGGTTTAGGTTCCTGAAGTCTATGCAGAGTCTGATTTCCCCATTATTTTTATGAACAGGGACCAATTTAGCTATCCATTGTGTATGTCGGACAGTAAATATGATCCTAGCCGAGAGCAGTTTGTCTAGTTCCTTCTTGATAGAAGGATTTAGAATTGGGTGCATTTTCCTCAATTTCTGTTGGTAGGGTTTTATATCAGGTTTCATGGGGATGTTATGATGCATGACAGTAGTATCAAAAGTCCTGAGCTCATCATATTTCTAGGCAAAAATGTCTTTAAATTCCTTGTAGAGTTTGATAAAACTTCTTCTTTAGTCACAGGAACAGTGTATTCCAAGATTGATAAATCAGGGTTCGTGCTCTATTCCTAGGTTAATAGGGGTGTGATTCAATGTCGAGCTTTGAGTCTTGCAATTGATGGTTTGTCTGAATTTATCTTGTAAATCATAAAAATTCTCCAGACTAATGATATAATTGGGGATGATGTTGGAAGGATCAGCTAGAGATTTCTCATGATCGGTTTCGTCAATAGCCATACCCTCGAAGGTATTTAGGCTGACAGGAAGTCAAGTATTTGGTGATCATCATCAAACACCTTCCAATTTGTGACATTGTTGGGTATTGAGGGTCTGTACATCAATTAGATAGAGAAGGTTTGTGGAGACAAGCCTTTGGGAGGGATCGGTCTAGATGCAGCGTTGGCTAGAAGATCTGCATCAAAGTTCTGGGATCTAGGAACGGATCTAATATTAAATGCTGAGAAAGAATTAGTCATGTCCCTGATTAATCTTTGATAATTAACTAGGTGGGGAGATAGACAATGTATCTGATTCCGTACCTGTTTCACAATGATTTCAGAGTCTCCCACACATTCAATTGCTTTAGCTCCCATATCGATAGCTTTGCTGAGTCCTTGGACTAAAGCCTCGTACTTAGCCACGTTATTGGTACATTCAAATTCCAACCTACATGCAATCATGGTTTTGATCCCTTTAAGATCAATAAGTACACATCCTGCGCCTGCTCCTTCCTTTGACCTGGAGCTATAAAAAAACAAGGTCCAAACTATAGGATCAATCCTGAAATTGGTATTTACATTATATACATTATGAACAATAGTGCTAGAGAATGGAATAGATGTAAGATGAGTTACATGAGAGTGTTTTTGCTCATTATATATTTGTGATACATCAGCAGGTAAGTCTCCAAATAAAGTGTCAAATTTGAAATGTTCAATTTGATTGTTAAAGAAGGAGACAGATTCATTGGAACTATCGAGATCATTTACAGTTTGTTTCATGAAAGGTTCTCTGTCAACTTTGAGCTTATTAGGCTACCCGTTAAGAGGCAACCACAAGTGAGACCAATCAGTAGTAAATTAGAATTTAAGTTTCTCTAACCAATCCTGACTCATCCACATACCATAGGTCTTCAGAATATCCGCAATCACAATATCGATCATTTGGTGAATCTGAGGATCTGCAGATATCCTGAGAAGAACATTTCTCAACCTGCCTACCACTTTAACCTTGGATCTATCTAATTGCACAATCTGGATAGGACAGTTTTCCCAGGTGGCATTAAGTTTCTTACTTACATAAAGAGGCATAACATTGGATGAAGCACCTGATTCTACCATACAGTTATGCATGTTCCTGTTAAATATTTCAAAGGTAAGTAGAAAGGGAGGAGTGCCCTTGCTTCTCGGTTTTGGATGGTTTAGTCGGGGAGTGGAGTCAATGTTATTATTATGAGCTTCTAGAGGTTGCTTCATGATCATGCTTTTGGGTAAGGAATCCCTTATGGAAGGGATTTTGAGAAGATCAAATAAAGATATGTTTGCTTTGACTCTTTTAAGATCCTCGACCAAGTTGTATTCTGGCTCAGGAATGAGGGTTTCCTTCTGAGTTTGAGCTTTACCTTTGCTAGGGGTCAGTGTCAGAGGAGATGATTCCTCAGGAGGTGGCCCTTTAGACCTGGTATTGTGTGTGTGTGTTGTAGGTTAAAAATAGTGTTGGGTTATTCTTTTTCTTCTTCTTCTTCTTAAAAGAAGCTCACAGAGCTGACCTGTTGGTCATCCTCCTCTTCCTCTTGGGGAGGTTGTGATTCTTCGGTGGAATAATATTCAGAGGTTTCTGAGATATCTGGTGTTCCTTTAGCTAAGGATTTCAAGATAGAGAATATCTCCTCTGAGGTGAACCCCTCGCTGGGATTTGGAGGTGCTGGATTTTGAGGAGGTTGATTTGGCCTCCTAAAAGGTGGCATGCTGAATCCCCTATTGTTTGATTGATTTTCATTGCTTGTCTTCTTGAGATCTACCATCTTGTTAGAAATCCTTTGAAGGAGTTTCTTCACTTCACTCATATTGAATGGATCTTGGCTGGTAGTAGCAGGTTTAAGGGAACTGTCACTTTTCCTATGTGAGGTAGATGCTTATTCATATGAAGAGTCCGGATTTTCTTTGAGATAGAACATGTCCCTTTTGACTTGGATGGCTTCCAAAAAAGCATCTTGTAAAGACTCTTTGAGAGCCCTTTTGACCCACATGGCTATTTGGGTCGGGAGACCCTTAATATAGTAAGCTACCAGTAATTCCTCAACAAGAAGTACTGTATTCGGGATCCTATTATTTAAATATGAAAACTGGTGATTGTAGTCTTTGAATCTTTCTTTACCCTTAGTTTTCATGGAAGAGAGCTCTATGACTAATTCCTCTGGGGTCTTTTCCCCAATATTTTGAGTGAAGATTTTGGAAAACACATCCCATTATGGGATGGAGCTAGCTTCTAGGGAAAAGTACCAGGTAGAAGCCTTTCCCTCAAATGTGTAAGGGAACAATATGCAAACCATGTCCTCATGGATAAAATTTCTAAGTATAATGGCTTGCATGAAGGATTTTATGTGGTCTTCCACAAGAATCTTATCATTTGGATTAAATTTCGAAAGCCACTTCTCAGGGTTTTTAGGAAATTTGTGCTGATCACCTAAAAATGAATACGGAATCCTCATATAACCATGGCTTGTTATGTCATTCATCAGCCATTGGGATAGATTCTGTTGAGGATTCTGAAGATTCAGAATCCGACGATTCGTTAAATGAAGATCAAGAAGAGGGAGGAGATAGGGGTGGCCCTCCCACTCGGATGTTATGTCGAGGAGTTGCTGATTCTAGAAACAAGGAACCTAGATCTAACATAGGAGTGGATGGATCACTGAAAAATTCGTGACATCTTTTAGTGTTTTGATCACATGGGCTTGAACTGTCTTGATTACTGATTTGAGGCAAATCTTGAGTAGGATGATATTCAACGAATTTTCTTCTAAACTCGGCAACTTTGTGGGAATTACCCTTCAACAGTTGTTTGAATGTGATGGGCCCTATGATTGGTAATATGAGAACATATCTGTTTGATAGGGTAGCCTGTTCTTGTCTAGGGGTAACTGGGATAGTGTCTGATTCTTGACCTACTTTTTCCCCTGAAGTAGATGAACCAGTGCGACTATGAGTAATGATCGGATCTCTTGCTGGAGGAGGTCTATGATTATTTCGTTTAGTCATGATGTGATGGCCCTCCTTCTAGCGCCATTTGTTGAAGCAACAAATGTGTATGTTCCTAATTTGGGTGTTTAAGGCTAGCAACACATGAAGAAAACCCAACCAAAGAATTCAAACAATCCCACACAGGTATTGTTCTATCCTCGAGCTATTTGGGATGGTAATCTCCCATGGATACTTTAATAGCCTCTGCTGGATTATGGATGGATTTGATCCACAAGGGGATTTTTTTTCCAGATTGGAAAACACAGAGTTAATAAGAGAAAAGGAAAACTAAAACCTAACTAGGAAGAAGAACCTAATATAAATCTAAACTACTTTGAAAAGGTGTTGAATGATTGAGAGGTTGTCTTGAGCTGTGTGAAGAACATGCAATTCATCATATTGACAAAAATGTAAATAAGATGAAACTATACTTGCTGAGATTACAATTGTTTAATAAAAATTAAATAACAGTAAATGAGAATTAAACCATTCAAGATAACCTGTAGGTGCTCAAGTTAGTTGAAAAACCAACTTATAAGGTATAAAAATGTTACTGCTGAAACATTTGCAGAAATAGATAAAGACAGTTCATAAAAGAAATTTCATGAAGTTTTATCAATGCATTAATAATTAACAGAGATACTTAGAGTTAAATAAACACATTTAACCAATTGCAAATGAATCACAGTACTATTTGATAATTTGGAACGAGAAACTAAAACTGTCAAAGAAATTTGATAGATCAAGTACAAGAGATAAGAATTGCAACACTATATTATATTCAGGATTCTCTGTAACAAATTACATAAAATACCTTTAGCAAAAGATGAAGTGTTTGTTCAATCCCTTGAATTAGTCTCCCTTCCAAAATTCAAAAGTTCAAGAGCCCCTTTGATACACCGGAAATCATTCACTTAAATAATTATTACAAACAATAGAATTCCCCCTAAAGGGGATCCAAAACCTAAACAAGGCTAATATCCTAGGAAAAATTTCCAGACCCTCCAAATTCATAGTAGCTCCTCGATATCAGGATAGATGGCTGATTCTATGCGTAATTGAGCATTACACTTATAATCTTCGACCTCATTCTTAGCCAACTTATGCCAAACTCAGATGTAGACATGGATCTTGCTTTGCACTGCGAATGGATGTTCGATTAACTGCTCCACATCGTGTATGATGATGTGGTCCAGTTCCTTGTTTTTCTCCTCCTGGTCATCCCTTCATTTCTCAACTTGCTCGATCATTAGTCCAAGTGGATATGCCTTTTCAATAAGTACCTTGCTAGGAAAAGATAATTTAGTCATGATTTTATCAACCGCATATCATCTTCTGCCACAGATAGACTGAGCTTTCTTTATGGCTTCAGCCACTGTGTCATCCAAGTCTTCCCAAGCGCTCATAATAGTTCTGGCTCTTTTTAACTGAAAAGTAGTGAGAATAGTGATATTATCAGGCCTCTCCTTCATGTACCTTTTCCAATCAGTGACTTCATCATAAGCTTTTGAGGCATGCTGTCTTTTCTCAATTAGGTCTTCCAAAACCACAGAAATCTTGTCAAACACTGTGTGAGTCTCGAATATATCACCTAAAGTTCTAAACAACTCACATACCAAATCAAAATGTTCCTTCTTAGTTCTGATAGCAAGATCCTTAAACTCTTCTTGGGAAAACCTAGAAAATGAAGATGAAGCTGCACTTGCAGTTGCATCTTCATTTTTCCTTTCTAATACTAAAACGTTCTGGACCAGAGTGGCATTATCGTTCTTTTCTCTCTGCAACTCTACACTGAGAGTAACATTCCTCAGTTGAAGTTCATCTTGCTTGTCCTCATGTTGTTTCTTGAGCTGCTCTAGTGCTTCTTTCAAACTAACAATTTCCACCTTTTGTTTATCAAACTCTCTGTTAAAGAGTTGACAGCATCCATATTGGCACATCTGAAGGCTCCTAGAATAAAAGCTGCATCTATAGCATAGGATTGTGGGTCACTTGATTGTGGTGTCCAAAAAAATTCATTCACCATTGACATATCCATATCATTCTGATCTTTGCCCCTCTTCTTTCCCCGTCTTACCACTGATTTCTCAGCTTTACTATATCGATATTCACCTAAGGATACCACAAAATCTTCGTTGAACTCATCTCTAACCTCATCAATAGGAGGTATGCTAAGGCCTGTAGATATCAAAGATGAAGTTTGAGTTTTGGTTTGGGAAGGTACAACCATAGTGATATGTTGATGGTGACACTGTTGCAATTTTCTCAGACATAGGGGATGAAACTGAGCTAATTGAAGGAATATGCAAAGGGATTTTGAAAACTAGATTCAAAACTGATGAAGGAATAGGCTTCTCCATAGGAACAGGTGTGATTGATTCGAGCAGACAAGTGGCCTTTTGATAGAGCTTGGTCATAAAAGGTGTCACAATAGAACCATCAGAACACGATGACAAAGCCATTATTGATGAAAGAAGTATTGCAGAAGAAGAAGGAGCAGGTTGAAAAAAGGTTGAGATTGAGGAAGAGGGGATGAAAGATTACCATTGCTACCATTGATGGGATTTTGGAAATCATTGCCAGTCTCAATATTAACAGGGCCAAGAGAAATTATGTCCTCTTCT
Organism: Pseudotsuga menziesii; assembly: GCA_001517045.1. Taxonomy (NCBI): domain Eukaryota; kingdom Viridiplantae; phylum Streptophyta; class Pinopsida; order Pinales; family Pinaceae; genus Pseudotsuga; species Pseudotsuga menziesii. Next base: position 1,275,815 of record LPNX010730020.1, on the reverse strand, counting down.
TCCTCTGAATGAGTTAGGTCAATAGTAGATACATGAATGGAGATCTTTGTCTTCTTGAAAGGATTGTCCTCAACCTAAGTTTGTTCAGGTAGAGTATTTTCAATGACATTGGTTACCACCTGGGAAATTTCAGGTGACTAAGATGTTGCAACTTCTTATGTATCTAAGGCTGAAGTCATCTTGTTCAGCTTTTGCTTTATTTGTTCTGAAGTCTGCAAGTAATCCTTAACTTACTGTTCCACAGATGTCTGGGGAATTTCTCCCATGGGAGATTTCCCTTTGTCCAAGTCTGAGCTGGTTCCCACTGATGTAGTTTTGGATGCCAGAGCTTCTTTTGTTGCAGCTCGAGCATCTCTTTCTTCCCTTTCCTTTTCCATCATTTCCAAGATGTCCAACTTCATAGACCTGTAATGCTTTACCCTGTCCTTGATCTCCTTCTGATATTGCAAGATATGGATTTTCTCTTCTTTTCTCTTAGCCCTTTCCAGGACTTTGGAAAATGTATTTACTCCCTGATAAATTAAATCATCTGGATTTTCCTCATGAACATAACCTGTTTTGAAGTGGTTCTACCTTAGGTATAAATCAACAATCCCTTTAGGATCATGCTTTATTTTGCTTGAAAAACCAAGTTTAAGTGACATGATGTGGTCTGTTAGCTCTAATGCCCAAGTAGAAGTGGGTACACTCAAGGATCCAAGGGTAATAGGAAACCTGGGCCAAACTTTTCGCTTTGGTGCAGTGCATTTCTTGTAAATCCCCTCTGTAACTATTTGAAATGAGAGCTCTTCTAGGACCAACCTATATGGTACGACCTTAGGCAATATGTGAGCTATGTTGCTGCCATAAAAATTGATATATGTGAATGAGTCACCAACATACCAGTCCCCCATAGTGGCTATGAGATATTTTTCTTCCGATGAGAACGCAGGGGCTTCTTTGTTGAAAATTAGAAAATATACCCTGCCAGGAATTCACATATATTGTAGAACCTAGCCAAATATTTGCTATCCCAAAGCTCATAATGATAGATATGTATAGGTGGGGCTGGTAATTCCCAACTCCATCCCAAATTAGGGTAACAAAAATCAGCACAGAAGATGTCCACAATGAAGGCGGTAAGATAAAAATTGGGATTTTTCTTAGCAGTGGCTTTCTGGAACTCTTGGATGGCGTTTTTAAGTTCCCATGATAGAATTGAGGCCCAAGGGAAATATTCATCTATAGTGATAATGTGATGAGCGATGGGATCCCATTCCTCTTTAAAGAAAGAACAGTTGGGACGGCTATAAATCCTGCACAACATCACTGCTAGCAGGGAGTAAGGCTCTTTAAACGATTCGACAGGGTATAATTTGTCTTTCCTCTTGGAAAACTTGCGGGGTTCAATCATCCAGGATTTAAGCATTTGGTCGAAATTGAATTTGGATTTGGCAGTGTTAACAAAGTCTGCATCAAGGATTTGGGTATAAGGTTTAAGAGCATAAATCCTAACAAAGGTTTTAGGGAAGAAATTGGCTAGCTGAGACCCGGTACTAGTATTGAATGAACGATATTTCACATTGGCATGGTCTATAATCCATCAAACAACATCATTATAAGGTAGGATGGTCGGTCTAGTAGCAATCATATGCAGGCCAGAATCTCTAATTCTCTCATAAACAATTTGGTCACTCTAGAAATTTGAGAGGTCATTGTTATTGAAAATTGAGTAAACCCAGGACCAATCTAAATGATAAGTTTCAGTCACTCGACTGCTAGTATCAGAAAAGACACCGAAGTTTGGGTCTTTGGTGAACATGTCCTTCTAAAGGTTTTTACTCTTGGTAAATCTAGGGGTTTTGGATGTTGCCATGTGTCGTTTTGAATATTATACCAGAAATCAAAACTAAATTATACAGTAAGCATAGTAAAAAATTCAAATTGAAATAAAGTAGCTTGGAAACCAACCTAAAACTATAGTAATCACTGTCTAAATCACGTGGTAAATTCTGGAGGTAAAATCACACAGCAGAGCGAATTATAGCAGTAAAAACAGTGAAAAATCGTAAATCAAAACTATCATATTTATAATTCCCGAGAAATAATACAGACCATCAGATGAGAATAAAAAACAAAAAGAACTGTCAGGATCAGTTTGGTGGGGTGCGGGATCAAAAACATAATCGCAAGTTTTATTAATCATTTCGCAACATGTATTCTGCAACTTGTGGGATGCAGAGTGTGGAACAAAAAAATAGAAAAATAAATTATTCAATTGGCTCCGCATTCTGCATTCTGCATCTTGCAGGATGCAGAATGTGGAAATACACAAACCAAAACACAAACAAATGATAACCCCACAACCCACATTCCACAACTTGTGGGATGCATGATGCAGGTTGATTAAAATAAACACACATGAAAACTCTCCCGCATCCTACATTTGCGGGATGCTGGTTTGAAAATGAAATAAAAAAATAAAAGGTTTCCTACATTCCAAAACTTGCAGGTTGCGGGATGCGGGATGATAAAACAATCCAAACAAAACCCAATCATTCTACATGTAAAACAAATAAATTAACACGGATTTTTTGGAAATTAGGTTAAGTTAAGGAATCCCAAGAGTCAGATAAAATATTAATGAAACCCTTTTAATAAACGAAGAGTCTTACCAAGTAATCTTTGTATGTATAATTGGGCTTCCATGTCAAAATGACTTGGGATCTGTTGTACCTACAATAGGGATCTATCTTAAGAAATATTATGGTTAATGTTTAGTTGGGGCTGATCTTGTATATATTACTGTACATCTTGTATAGTTTGTTTTTTCTTCTGGTAGTGTTATTGGTTTGTTGAAATGCTTCCTCTACTGTGGCAGATGTTGACGGGATCTTTGATCTATTTAGGATTCATTTTTGGTGCCAACCACCACATATAGAACCTAGTGTTAGCCCCCTGGGTTATATATGCACCCGAGGGTTATTTGGTGTCTTCAGGGGGTGTGTTTCTCTAAACATCATTTAATAATGTCACTGAGTACAACACCGTAATTGAATTATTGCATGATTCCATCTCTAGTGGTATCCGATCTCTTAAATTTTACCTCGACTCCCAGTTAGTGGTGTCACATTTAAATGGCTTGTATTAGGTTAGGGATCCTACGTTATTGAGAAGATTCTTAGGGTAAGATTATTTGAGTGACAATTTGATTTAATCACATGCATTCATATACCTAGACTTTATAATCATGTTGACAATTTGTATGCAAATTATGTATTAGATTGGCACTTGTCGCATCCATAAAGAAGCATACAACATTTAAACCACATTCACATTAAGACACATTTGTAAATATAACAAACCGATCACTATTAGTTTTTATTTTCAAATAAATTCCAAACTGGTTTAATAGTACAAAATGGGGCGTTAAGCCTCCAAAATAAACATGGCCGATACAAAATATCTACGTAGGCCCTCTATGCATGTGGGACTGGGTGATTATCATGATAACATATGACTGCATTGGCCAACCACTTGAACATCGTAACCCATGGATGGGGTACCCCTACTACGTGTCTCTGCATGGCCTCAGACAAATCTTTGACTTCCACCATGGGCATCCTATGAGTCAGTCAGGAAATGTTGCCATCTGTTGGTAATAACTCCCAATTCGTTATTATTCCAATGCCAATGCATATATTTATACACATGATATGACGGTTGTGTTTCACCTTCCGCCCAGCCTTTTCGGCTTCCTACTATTTATTTATTTATTTACAATAATCCCTACGGATTATATTCTAACAATCCCCCTCTTAATCTGAAGGGGTGTTCGTAAGTCCGAGCATGTTTCTGAATCTTTCAAACTTTTCTCGTCCAAGCGCTTTGGTGAAGATGTCTGCAATTTGATCATTTGTGGAACAATGTTGAAGATGAACTGTCTTGGCCTCTACATGATGTCGAATCAAATGATACTTTGTGTTGATGTGTTTGGTTCTATCATGGAATCTAGGATTCTTAGCCAGTTTGATTGCAGGAGTATTGTCGATCAATAATGGTGTGGATTCCTCTTGTTTTTCTTGCAAATATTCAAGTATCTTCCTGAGCCATACTATTTCTTTCGTTGCTTCAGCTGCAGCCACATATTCTGCTTCTGTTGTTGAATCTGTCGGAACTGATTGTTTGCGTGATCTCCATGAGACAGCTGCTGATCCAAGACTCATAGTGTATCCAGAAGTTGATACCGTTGTCTCCTTATCGCCATCAAAATCTGAGTCTGAGTACCCAATAAGTTTGAAGTCATCCACTTTAGAGTACTTGAGTCCAACGTCTTGAGTCCCCTTCAAGTATCTTAGAACTCTTTTTGCAGCTGACCAGTGTCCTTCACAAGGTTTATGCATGAACCTTGAAAGCATGCCAACAACATAAGAAATATCTGGTCTAGTTGTTGTAAGGTAGATAAGGCTTCCTACAAGTTATCGATACTTGGTCGCATCCTCAAATTTTTTTCCTTCGCTTGATGTGAGCTTCATTTTCTGTTCCATTGGAGTAGATATAGGGTTGCATTCTGTCATGCAAAATTTGTTTAGTAGTTCTCCAACATATTTTTTCTGAGATAGGAAAATATACTTAGGATGTTGAGTGACTTCAATTCCTAAGTAATAGTGGAGATGTCCCATATCTGTCATTTCAAAGATCTTTTTCAAATCTTTCTTTATGGATGCTATATAGCTCTCATTGTTCCCTGTCATCAAAAGATCATCTACGTACACCACAAGATACACAACAGATCTTCCAACTTTCTTTATAAACAGTGTTGCATCATCAAGATCAAAATGTTCGAAATTTAACTTCAAAAGATGCTCGGTTAACTTTTCATACCATGCGCGAGGCGCTTGTTTTAGGCCATACAAGGATTTTACAAGCTTGCATACCTTTTTTTCTTTTCCTTTCACAACAAAGCCTTATGGCTGAGACATGAAGACATTCTCTTTCAAGTCTCCATTCAAGAAAGCAGTCTTCACATCCATTTAATGAACTTTCCACCCTTTTTGAGAAGCTAAAGAGAGTAAGGTACAGATGGTTGCCCATTTTGCTGTAGGAGAAAAAGTTTCTTCATAATCAATTCCTTCCTTCTGTGCATAGCCTTTTGCTACAAGCCTCGCTTTGTGCTTGTCAAGTGAGCCATCTGATCTGTATTTGTTCTTGTACACCCACTTGTAGCCAATTGGTTTGGTTCCAACTGGAGGGTCAACCAGCTTCCAAGTTCCATTCTTTATGAGTGCATCATACTCATTCTGCATAGCTTCTTTCCACTCAACTCGAGTAGAAGCTTCTTCAAAGGAAGTTGGTTCAAAGTTAGCAGATAAATTAAATTCACAATCAAATGATACAACCATGTCATCACCTGAATGATCTACTCCTCCTCCATCTTCATGTCTTTTCGAACTTCTCGTTCCCGTCTTTCCAACTTCATCTGGATGGACACTTTCAAGTGTCTTTGTGGTCCATTTAGGAATCTTCCGTGATGGTCCTGGTTGATTAGCTGATGGTGCTTCATCATTGATTGAGAGTCTTTCAATTCTCTCAATCACATCATCCAGTTGAACCTA
>LPNX010730020.1:1235008-1262130 GCA_001517045.1 Pseudotsuga menziesii | reverse complement strand
AGTCAATCCATCGAGATGGAAAAGGAGGTCTCGGGAAATACTGAGACATAGGAGGCCATAGGACTCATCTCTCCGATTGTGCCATTTGATCTTCTCTGCAACAGCATTGGGCTCTGCTTCTGTATCCATAGTCACCCTGTAGAGGCCTTTCGCTCTCAACAAGATCTCCATCTCTGCTTTCCATTCAAAATAGTTGAAAGGAGTGAGGATAGTTTTCTGTGAATCCATAGCTTTAGAAAATCTGTCCCGGCTGCGGTAGAAGGCTCCCAGTCTTGATGTCGAACCTGTAAAACAATTTTTGGAGGAGAGTAACAACCTACAATGGCTCTGATACCATGTATAAATTCAGGCCTGCAGTAGATTAATTTCACTCACAGCAATTAACAATTGATCATGCAAATTATCAACAATGGAGACTGAATATGGAGTTGTAACACAAAATTATATTAACTAAGTGTACAATAGCCAACCCTGTAAAAACATAGGCTGCTGAATATATATAATACATGAGAAAATTGAATGCATAAGGAAGCATCCAAATCTAGCATAAAGCAGGCTTACCCAAAATAGGAAAATCCCCCATAGGTGTAAAAAGCTGATCCCAAATCTATCAAGGACCCCACGAATTAGCAAGGGCGCATGGGCAAGCTAAAGAGTGGTCAAATGGCAGCTCATACATGCTTTTGCATGGAGGAAAGAGTGGAGGATGAAAGGGGAATAAAACAGGTTCACCTCACCTAGGCTAGCTTTCCTTATGTGCTTTAAAAACTGGAAAAGCAGTCAACAAAGTAGAAAAAGCAGAAGGGCGCCTAGGAGGCTAGGAATAAAGCAGATTTGATTCCCAGGACTTTCTCAAGCGCTCCATGAGTCAATAATGGCAAGTTTGACCTCTATGGATAGGCAATTGACAACTTGCACATGGTGGGACTCATGGACTAGGCAAATAAGACAGAATACATGAAATAATGTCTAAGTGGGTAAATACTATGGGTTGATTATTCTAACATACGGATTATATTCTAACAACATCTATGTCCTGGAGCATCTGCTGTACATCTGCACCTATCATCTCATCACCTTGTCCCCTCTGTCGATGTTGAGGGAAACCATCTAGTCATCATGGAGCCATGTCTGCACAATTACCTAATGTTAGTACTTTTCACCACCAAAAACATGTTTTTGATTCCTAAATACATAAAAAATACAAAATAATTTAATAATTCAAAAAAACATACATATGGGATCTTGCCTATATCTCCATATGCGGACCCTGATGTTAGGGGCATATCAAGATCTCAACAAAAGTCTATTCTTGCATAGGGTTAGTTGTCTATGGCTATGACTTGTCATCGCCACCAATGGTAGAATTCAATTGGGAAGGGGGAAGGTGTACTGCCTCTCCCTAGCCTTTGCATCACCTCTGCCCAGCGATTCTGGGATGGATTTCGTTGTTACGGAGAGAAATTCCTATGGCTTGGGGTACCACAATAGACAGATTAACTATAGAAACCAATCCTTTCCTATATGCAAGAGAAACCAAATATCTAACACTAAAGGATCTCGATTTGTACCTTATTCCAGACGGTTGATGTAGATCCCCATTGAGCTTTTCCACTCTTGCTTGTATTAGCAATTTGCTTCCTCAACATTCCGCAAACAAGACAAGCATGCTATATATAATTGTGTTAGACCTACTCTAGCATATATAATCAATAACATATAAACATTTAAAAGCATGCATGGATCAAATACTCATTCAAATACACATTATTGGACAGGAAAAAATATTTCTATTGATATAAAACAGAGATTACAATAGTGACAACCTCTGTTGGCATGTTTGTGAATCAGAGAAACTGAGTCCCCCACTTGGGCCTCCACCACTTCAATCCTCCATCTCTCGATATCAAGCTCACAAGTAAAAGGAAATCTTGGGAACAACACAAAGTGCTCCAGGGACAAAGGGACATAGACTCAAGTATAATCTTCGGCAACAATGGACTATAGTTTTCTTGCTCTTCAATTCCTCCTCCTTCAATGTATCCAAAGGGTTCCTTATATAGCTGTTCAATGGGGTAATGGAAGGTCGAATTCGAGATATCTGAAGGAATATGGAAGGCCAAGAGACAAGTGACTCAGATCCACATCAAGGAAAACTCCAAAATCATTTGGCCTTTTGCACACATCCCGATGTACGCAGGTTTAAGGGTCAAATCCGTGTATATACGCGAGAAAGGGATTAAAAGTTGAGTATGGAAATTATTGCATGTTTTTACGGATGATCTTGGGAACATCAAAAGTACAAAAATGGTCCATGGGGTATAAGGAGTCTACAGAGGGATAGGGAAGGCCATAAAAGTGTGATTCACCATGTGTGGTAAAATCAGCTGTAACAGATGCCCCCTAATGTGTAAGGACCGAGGGGTCATACGATGGCTGAAATACATTATAAGTCCATCCCAAAAGTGCAGTGATGAAGAACCCAGTGGAAGAACCGACCATCCAATAAATACAATACAATGATCAAACTTTGCACATAACTGCAAGTAGATGTAGTAGTCCCAGATACATAAGAGTACAATGGCCATGAATAGGCATGATAGAAAATATGACATGTGTGGTCATTTCCACGTACAATATAGATAGCTCAGAATCTCCATGACGAAGATATACACAGGATCATGATCTCCATGTAGGATGAAGATATATAATGGATCAAGATCTCCATAATGGCTGGAAATATCTGACATATACTAGAATCAAGTCACGAGATCTGAAATCTCATGAACATTGGCACGACCAAGGAGGTAGCATATATATGATGCCACTAGTCTAGAAGGTCTTCTACACAAACCTCTACGAGTACATGTCCTACTATGTGAATAGAGGTGTCGAGGTCGAACATAGTAGTCCATCGTATGATTATCGTTCATTGATGTATATCGTTAACAGACGCGAGATCACCCATCGATAATGAAAATGGGAATCAAGATACTAGAGTGCAAACTAACAAGTGTGAATAAATGTGTTGAGGTCAAACACTTGAAATGATCCATCGATCAGGGGACATTGATGTATTCCCAAAACTGTTGATGGTGAGAGAACCTGTCACTGATGACGGTAAGTCTCAAGGCACTCAAAAATGACTCTAGATTCCTATCCCAGAATAAATGATCTGAAGTCGATGGGACGAAATCTGCTGGAAGGAGGGAATTAAGGCATCCCCCATCATCCAACACGAGGTGCTCAGCAAAGCTGTATAATGTGGAAGGACTTGATCATAATGTGCATGAACTAGTAACTGTACTGGGAATGGCTGACATGCAAATTCAAGATAACTGAGGAATGGCCAACTTAGGTTTCAAATTCCTTCGAAAAAAGAGCATAAAGTCGAATGGTGACTAAATGTAGGAAGCATAAACTCGATATACAAAATTGGGACATCTCTGCAACATAGGAGGCATCTACAGAGGCTCCATAGGGACTGGTAACTTAACCAGTCGGTGGAGATAAACTCATAGAAATGAGTACAGCTCCTAAAGTCAAACTATTAACCCAACCAACGGATGTGATATACAATGCTTTGTTCGAAGGCGATACGACTCGACTGCTACCAAAGATAACATCTTTTCTTGTTTGGATTTTTTGTTTTTTGATTTTTTTGGACTTTTTCAAATATTTTGAAAAGCTTGAAAAAGAATAAAAGTGCTTTATAGTTATAGACTAGGAGGAGATGAGTGTCAATGGGAAAACAAACTAGTTCCAAGCAGTGGAACATACCTATGCTCAATGCAAGGACACATGTGTAGGATAGCGACACTCGGGGTAAAGTCCCCTCCCGGTAAAAATAGGGAGTCAAGCTGCAAAGGATATACAAAATGGCTCTGTGTGGCTAGACATGAGACAATCGCGGGCTATATGGCTAATACTCAAAGTCAGGAAAGCCGACATAAGGCTCAATAATGCAGGAAAAGCTCATGAAACTGCAATTACAACTTGACATAAGGGAGTCCTGGAGAAACAGGCCAGCAAAAGATTAAGAGGAGTATGAGGCTCTTGCAAATTGGCATGGCGATACTATACAACGGACTCCCACACCCTAAAGGACAAAGTGTTAGCATGGGCAACAAATGCAAACAAGGAGCTAACCAGGGCACCCATGTAAGGTCAAAATCTACCATTAACATCATGTCACTTCTAAAACAACAAGAAGTTTCCGTGACAAGATAGAATGGGTTTGTACCTAAGGTTATAATGAAATGGTCATAAGGTCATGGAAAATTCAAACGGAGGTGAAATCTAACCTATATGCCAATTTAAACATCATACCTGATATCAGCACGAACGGGTCAAAACAATGGTCAAAACGACGCTCAAAACAGTCTCCTACATCATCATATTAGTCAAAAACAGTCCAAAAGGGTCAGAAATGGTTCAAAACTATAGAAAAGGGGGTAAAAATTTTCAAAAATTTGAAAAATTTCTATAAATAGTAAAAAATTCAAAACATTATATATCATTTGAAATTTTTACCCAATTGAGCTCAAAACTTCAAACGCGAATTCCGGGAGTTTCGTCCAGCGAAATCCGACACTGTTTTTTCCAGGTAACTTCCCATGCCCTGCTCTTCCATTTTCATGTAATTTTTTTGAATTTCCATGGTCAAAATAAATTTATAGGCCATTCTAATATAGTCACTTCAGCCCACATGGAAATCGAGGATTTTTCCACGTATAGGGTTGGATATACGCAGAAAAATGGCCCAAAGTCACATACATATGCGGTTTTACAAACAGTCACGTATGCAGCTGCGTTTAATGTTTTTTAAGACAACTAAGGACCAAAAATCAATGTAAATGTGTAGGATGGTTTAGAATGGAGGGAGAGAGAACACGGGGATGTAGAAGAGGCTGTATGGTGCGATCTAATGGCTCAACAAGCTCTTCGTGCATGTGGGCTATACAAGTTTTGGTGTCTTAGGGGCTTAAGGGCCAAACCAAGACTACTGCAGATGCTAGTAGACTACTGGGATCCTGGATCAGATTCATTCCATATCGACTGGATGTCACTCACTATAGAGGTGGAGGACATATACTTCATTACAGGATTGTCCCGATGGGGGGAAGTGGTGAACCTACGTTCTAACGGGCCCAGAGGTGGCCTCACCATTGATGAGTATATTGCTGTATACTGTCATCCAGACATGGAGAAGGTTGGGAGTCATATCCCAACAAAATCCATACAGGTACTAGGCCTCAAGGCCATATTACTGACACTCGAAAGGATAGCAGGGTTAGCCTCACTCCACCAGGCCTCGCAACCCTTGATGTTTTATGCAGTGGAGTGCATGAGACCCACAGTTTACGATTAGAGCACTACACTGTTGAGTAACATGAAGCAACAACTCAGCGACTGCAAGATTGGTAGGTTATGAAAATTTAGTTTCAGTAGTATACTGAGCACGTTCTTCTTCAAGCGTGTGTTGGGGCTCAGCCCTAGAGTTAATGTTCCTCCTTACGGGGTTTGAGATCCGGCCCATTGACATTGGGTAGATACGATGTGCAGACTGGGTGGAGGTAGGGTGTCTAACCCCTACCCAGCTGATTTCCTTCCATGGTGGCAATGGAAGATAGTTGCCATCGATGATTACCCCTATGCGGGATATATTTTCGGGGAGATCCCGACATGCCCCTACCACCAGGATCAGCATACAGTGACATTGGTAATGAATCCCGACCCTCTTTTTATGTTTTTTGAATTATTTATTTTTTTTGTGTTTTTTGATTTGTGGAACCAAAAGACATGTTTTTGCGTGATGACACATAGTGACAATCTGTCATATGTATGCAGATGTAGGACCACGGTGTCCTGATGGTTTCCCTCGTCATAGACGAAAGGGAAGAGGAGATGACATTATGGGTGTGGATGTGGAGTCGATGCTCCAAAGCATCCACACAAACTTTGTGTGGCTGACACATAGGGTACCCATGGCATGAGTCGAGGACTTGCCTGAGGCCATGCAGCGCCAGGTGGTGGGTGTACCATGAGCATGGGTGCAGTTGTTTCGACGACTAGATAGAGCTGTGGTGACTTTCCATGATCAGAACCCCCCTCCTCCTCCCCAAGATTAGATACCTGGGAGTGACACATTTTGTACTACCATGTATTATATTTTGGTGGCTTGGAAGCCCCATTTTTTTATTATGACACTTATTTATTGTCACATTTTGGATGTTTAATGAAAAACTTTTATGATGATTGATTTTATTTATTTACATGTGTAAAAAATGTATGTTTGTGATGAGCTTATGGTCTGTGAAACAAATGCCAATCTAACACATAGTTAGCATATGAGTCAGCAACTTGATTACAAATTCTTGGAACATGTATGTATGTTATGTTGTCAAATTGTCGTTTTAACAATCTCACACATAAGAATCTTCGTAATAATGTTGGATCCCTAACATGATATAAGCCATTCAGCTGTGACACTATTAACTGTGAATCAAGATGTACCTCAAGAGAGAGAACACCCTGCGAAATGGCATCTTGTAGAAGCTCAATAACGACACTATATTCAGCAACATTGTTCGAAGAGGGTCGTAAACATATGCCTCCTAAAGACAATACTTGACCAGTAGGAGTATAAATCACCCAAGTAGCAGAGGCTGAGTGTTGAGTGTGAAGGATAGCACCATTAGCAAATCTTGTATAGATGGAAGACTCCATTGACATCTGCCATAAGAAACAAAATCTAATCAACAAACCCGATCACCATAAGAAAAACCTAACTATGCAAAATATTGTACAATAATATACAATAATCATCCCTGGCTGAGGATCATGCATAGTAATTTTTAATATAGAGCACATTTCTAGGCTCTGCCAAGGCTGTCCCCTCGTAATATACTAGCTCATAGGTGCCCTTCTCTAACACATGTTTGAAAACGTAAGGACCATGCCACATGGGGTTAAAATTTCCTACCCCCAAGGTTTCTTTAGCTTGATCCCACAAAAGGACCAAATCTCCTTCACTAAACTTCCTCGAATGGACAGACTTATCATACTGGACCTTAACGCGATGCTTATTTACTTCTAGAGCCACTAAGGCATCTCGACGTTGCTCATCAAGCTGCTTTAAGTGGACCAAACGTTCCTCCAATGGGGAAGTGTCTGGTAAGAGCTCTATGGCTAGCTTCAATGAAGGGATTTTTCATTCAACTGGAAAAACAGACTCCACTCCATGTACAAGATGATATGGAGAAAAACCGGTGGTAGTCTTAACCGCAGTTCTATAATCCCACAAAGAAGGATATAACATGATATGCTGGTTGGTTTTGATTTGTGCAATGTTTCATTGGAGAATGGACTTAAGTGATTTGTTCACTACTTCAACCTGTCCATTCACTCGATGGTAATAAGAAGAGGAATGCTCCTGCTTATACCCTAACTTCGAGGCCAACTCTTCCATCATCCGATTCTGAAAGTGCCTACCATGGTCAGTGACAAACTCCTTTGAAATACCAAACCAAGTAATGATCTAGTTGAATACAAAAGGCACGGATGTCTCACCATTGAATTTAACTGTGGGCATAGCCTCAGCCCATTTTGTGAAATAGTCAACAACCACTATAATATGATGATGCCCCCGAGATGAAGCTGGGTTGCAATCCATGAAATCAAGCCCCCACTTAGTGAAGGAATGGTGGTGATAATTGGATGTAATGGGGTAGGATGTGAGTGCATATTGCATGCAAACACCTAGTAAGGGTGGAACCGCATTGACACAATATTTAAAGATCGAGGGCTAGAAATAACCCGCTCTCAATATTTTTTGGGCTGTAGAAAGCCCAGATAAATGACCACCACACGCCCCTTTGTGGCAATCATTCAGCACAAGATCATCCTCCTCATGAGTTAAACAATGACGTAAAATGGAATCTACCTCATGGTGGTGCAATGTGGAGGGAAACCATCTAGTCGTCATGGAGCCATGTCTACACAATTACCTAATGTTAGTACTTGTCACCGTCAAAAACATGTTTTTGATTCCTAAATACATAAAAAATACAAAATAATTTAAAAATTCAAAAAACCATACATATGGGATCTTATCTATACCTCCATATGCGGACCTTGGTGGTAGGGGAATTTCAGGATCTCAACGAAAGTCTATTCCTGCATAGGGTTAGTTGTCTATGGCTATGACCTATCATCGCCACCAATGGTAGAAGTCAGCTAGGAAGGGAGAAGGTGTACTGCCTCCCCCTAGCCTCTGCAACAACTCTGCCCAGTGACTCTGGGATGGATCTCATAGACTGTGAGGAGGGACCTCAACTCTAGGGTTGAGTCTTGGTACCCTCTTGAAGAAGACTATGCTCAGAATGTTGGCGTACCCAAATTTATTTATCCTACCTATATTGTAGTCCATTAGTTGTTGTTTCATAGTGCTAACAATGATGTGCTCCAATTATATAAAATAGGTCTCATGCACTCTACCGAGTAAAACATGAGAGGCCATGAATCTTGATGAAGTGATGCCAAACCTGCCATCCTGGCCAATACCAAAACTATCACCTTGAGACTAAGAATCTGGATAATGTTCACCGAAACTTGAATTCCTATATTCTGTGTGTCATGAATGCAATAAATAACTCCGTGTCATGGATTCAATAAATAACTATGTACTCCTTAATAGTGAGTCCTCCACCCACTCCATGAGCTCATAAGTTCACTACCTCGCCTCGGCGGGATAGTCTTGTTATGAATCAAATGTCCTCTACTTCTAGTCTAAATGGAATAACATCTAGTATAATGGCCTCTGTGTCTGGATCCCAGTAATCTACGAACATCTGGAGGAGTCTTAGTTGGGCCCTCAAACCCCCAAGTTCCCAAAACTCATACTAACTAGACCTTTTTAAGGCTTGCTGAGCATTTATGTCACCAAGGAATGCCCGATCAACATCTTCATGCTTGCATTCTCTTCATTCCAAAACCATCCTGCCAAGAAAAAAACAATTTTTATGAGATTTCACCATAGAATTTGATATACCCGTCCATGTACGCGACTGTTCTTTATGAAAATAGTGTATGTACGTGGGAAGGATTTTCTTTTCCCATGTACATACATCCCTATGCACGACCCGGTGAGCTATGACCCACATGGGCCAGGATGCTCAAGTTTAGTTGCTCAATGCATACAAATATACCACAAAAACAAAAAATTAATACATGGAATAGATGGAGAATGAGATTATGAATTACATGGTCCTTACGATACTGGATTCTGTGGCCCGTAGCTCGCAGAATCGTCGTTTGAAATTTCGAAGTCTAAGTTGCTCCAAATGCACTATTTTGGGTAAAAAACAAATGGTATGGTAAAAATGTCATTTTTTTACTATTTATCATTTGTTTTTTAATTTTACCCACTTGGCCTATAGTTTGGGATTCTTATTAACCATTTTTCTACTATTTGGGCTAATTTTGTTGTGCAGGAACCTCTTATGATGCACTTCCACCGATACTTTGACCCATTCACGCCTATGACATGTGTAATACTAAACTAGCATATAGGATAAGATCACTTTTTCCGCATGCATCGCGCATTATCCTATGATAATATCACCTTAACCATAGGTACAAACCCACTTCGTGATGCCACAGAACCCTCATACTTCTACTAGAAGTGGTTTCATATAAGTGGTAGAGATATTCTTATCATGTGTACCCTAGTTAGATCCCATTTTTCCACTTGGTGCCCATGCTGAGTGTCCTCCTTTAGGTCGAGGAGTCTCTTGTAGTCCTGCCATGTCTTCGAGTAAATACCTTCATGTTCTTTCTTGAACTTTATGCTAGCCATATCTTATTGAGTCTCCCTTTTATATCAAGTTGTAACTGCATTTGCATACAGTCATTTGTCATATTTAGTTTTATGCCTCCTCCCTGCTTCAACTTATAATCCACATAGCTTGAGCTTGTCTCAATCCTAGCTAAGAAGAGCCTCCCATATATCTTTTGCAACTTCATTATCCATTACTCAGAGGATACACCCCCCCGAGTGTCCTTATCTTGCAAATTATTCCTTGCATTGAGCATAGGTATGTTCCACTGCTTGGAACTAGTTTGCTTTCCCGTGACACTCGTTTCCTCCTTAATGTACTATAAGAAATTTTATTTCTTTTCAAGCTTTTCAAATATGAAAAATACCAAAAAAATCATAAAACAAAAAAATACAGAAGGGAAATCATATGAATTTCTATTGGCAGCCGTCATGTCGTGTCACCTTAGAACATAACACAATACATTCATCCATTGGTTGGGTTTCTAGTATGGATTTAGGAGCTATACTCATTATTCTGGATTTCCTCCACCATCTGCTTATGCTTCTAGTCCCTATGGAACCTCTATTGATGCCTCCTGTGTCACAGAGTTGTCCCAGTATGCATTTGTGGGTCTATGCTTCCTATGAGTCTTCATATTCCTTATTCTCTTGTTTGAAGGAAGTTTCGGCCTGAGTCAGCCATTCCTTAGTTATCTTGTCTCTGCATGTCAGCCATTCCTGATATAGTTGTTACTGGTTCATGCAAATCTTGTTTGTGTTCTTGCAAATTATCCAGTGTTTCTATGCACCTCATGTTGGTTGATGGGGAATGCCTTAATTCCCTCATACCAACAGCTTCCACTCTATCGACTTCAGAACATCTATTATGGAATAGGGATCTAGAGTCCATTGAGTTCCTTGAGACTTGCAATCATTAGTGGCAAGTTCTCTCACCATCGACAGATTTGGGAATACATCAATGTCCCCTGATCAATGGATTCTCTCAAATGCTTGACCTCAAATCCTCTATTCACACTTGTTTGTTTGCAATATTTTAACGATATACATCAATGACTGGTAAGAAGATGATGATCCATCATGTTTGACTACGACACCTTTATTCATGTGATGGGACATGTACTAATGATTATTTGTGTTGAAGACCTTCGAGCTTGGTGGCATCCTATATATGCTACCTCCTTGATCGTGCCAATATTTATGAGATTCCATCTCTCATGACCAAATTCTAGTGTACCATTTGATGTCTTCATTCAGTATGAAGGCCTTACATCACTATATATTGTACATGGTGATGAGGACTTATGACAGTTCAGGTCTATTATGCCTATTCATGGCCATTGTACTCTCATGTATTCGGGACTGCTATGTCCTTAGAGTCATATATAGAGATCTATCATTATATTGTAATGACTAGTGGCTAGTTTTTTCCACCTAGGTCTTCATTACTCCACTTTTGGGGCTATTATAATGTATTTTGGCCATCGTTTACTCCTCTAATCTCACACATTAGGGGGAATCTATTATAGCGAGATTTTCCACACTTATACATCATGCTATGATGGCCTATCATTGTCCCTATGTAGACTTCTTTTACCCCTCCCCCCCCCCACTAAGTAACGAAGGACTTGTCCATTGGACTTCCATATGCCGGGAAACACTCCACTTCAACCCTTCACCTCTTATTGAAGGACTATATATTGAGTTACTGTGAAGCATTAGAGGGGGAGAAATTTGTGAGAAAATACACTATAGTGGAATTGTGCCCGATTGTTATGTACTTGAGTCTGCATCCCTTTGTCCTTGAAGTGGCCATTAGTGTTATTTCCCAAGTTTTCCTTGATATTTGTGAGTTTGACTTTGTATGGAGGATTTAAGTGGTGGAGGCCAGGTGGAGGGACTCAGTTTATTGATTTAGACGAGGTGTTGACAGAGTTTGTCATATTTATATCTGTTGATATTAATATAAATATCCATTTCTCATCCATTGCATGTGTAATTATAAATATTTTATATCCATGGATGTAATTACTTTGATTATGTATTAGAATATATCATGCTAGATTAGATTCTAATGCTTTATATGTATCATTCTTGTAAATCATGTTTTTGTTGAGGGCAATGTGTAGGTACAAACTTGATTGAAATCACAACGAGGATCTACTTCAAACATTTAGATTAAGGTATGCCCCCTTGGTCCCTTAGTGTTAGTTTTTCTTGTATGTTTAAAATGATTAGGAATGGGTTTATTTTTGGTGTGATCCTGTCTGTTGTGGTCCACCCCAAGCCATAGGAGGTCTTCTCCATAACATTGGGAAAACATTGCGACTAGTTATCTTACTTAGATCTATTAATAAATTGAATGTTTAATTATAGAATGCTGAAATGGATATTTTTTGGGCAATAGGGAAGACCCGGGTTTAATCCTTTTATGTCGCACCAACAAAAGACCCACAGTGTTGGCCCTTTCGGCAACAACCTGCGCACAGGTTGCAGTCTCACCCGAAACAACTATGGGGTGCCATAGACTCAGGTTTCTGCAAGCAGAGAGGGATATTACTGTACCTTAGCCTTTAACAAACTTATTAATCAACAATTACATAGCTTTATCATTCATTCACATAAAACTTCGCAGATAGATAAACAACCGTGACTTGCTTAACCCACTACAGGGAATTCACAGCGAAGCTTGTTATTAGCAGTGATCTAAGTTATCAAATGTATACAGTTATTAATGCATGAAAGACAACAGAAAGAGAAACAACACAAGAAACCACAACACCGGATATAACGTGGTTGACCCCCAGTGTAGGGGTTATGTACACAAACTGTGTTTTATTCAACTTGCTACAAAACCATAGTTTGATCTGTGCACTCAGCTGCAGATCCCTTTAGTCCTTAAAATCCGTGCACACAGTAGCAGGCCTCTGCGCACACAGCTGCAGATCTTTCCTTAACCTTCTTACAAAACCCTCTGTGCACACAGCTGCAGAGGTCGTCCATGCACACAGCTGGGACTTAACCTTTCCTTACACAATTAGCCTTAGCTTCTCCTTTCTTTCTTTACATCAAAAAGCCTAACCTTTCTTATTTACAACAATGCCTATTTATACATCGCGCTATTGCAAAACCATGGCTTCAAACCATGGGCACCCAAAACCCTAAACCCTGGTCTTAAACCGCGGGTTTATTACAATAGAGACTTTTGACTCAACCCCCGACACCCCTAAGACTATTTTGAGTCAACCTCCACTTACAACTCCTTTGGCCCACGACTATCCTTAAGGACCGTTGGGGTGCGCGCCCCAACAGGCCCCTAAGACTCACCAGTGTCCCGTCCCGGGGCACTTATGTGCTCGGCTGGTGGTAAAATTTGTTTGGTGAAGAGAATGTGCGCTGATTGCTGGAGTCCGTCCTGCTGTTGCCGATGGCCTGCTTCGTTCCTTCTTGCTATTTATGCTGGGCAAGGCCATGTGGAACCATCTGCAACCCCATCCTTTACTCGGGTTGGCGACGCTTACCCAACCACAACTTGGGGTCCCCTGGAATTGCATGTCACGTTGCATAAGACACACAGCTACCACGGTTCTGCAATACTGAAAGATTTCATTGCGGGGTTCCCCACAGTCTGTCGGCGAGGTCTTATGGCCTTCGTTGTTCCATGTTAGAGCGAATTTGTGCCTGCCTTCACCTGATTTAGAGCGAAATTCTTCCTGCCAGTGTACCTAAGTCGAAGACGACTGTACTAGCGGATTACTCAAAAGGTTCTGCAGACCTCTCTCTCTGAATTCTCGTACTAGCTCCTGGACTTCACAATTGTTTGACATGGCTCCAGTCGAGCAAACTACAAGAAGTGCTTCGAGGAAAATTTCACAAGCCAATGTAGCTTACTTATAGAATTTCGGTAAAAGAACCGTCGGCATAGTGTATTAATGACACCAAATCTACTTGAATGCCAAGAATCTCGCCACACTCGGCCTCAGATTTTCCCAAAATCTCATAATTACAGGTATTGAGAGTAGCTCACGTGCCGCTGCCACCAAATTCATTTTGTCCTATCTGTCTCTTTCCATGCTGCGACACAGTTGGAACCTACGACACAACGACCACCTACCACTTCGACACAGCATGACCCTGCGACCCCTGACCAACCTTCGACTGTCCATACGTCATCCTGCAGACTACGACATTCCCTAGTGTTACGGGCAGCTTCTCTTATGGTCCAGTACCCAATTTCAGCTGTTCTGGGTACGCAGACTTTTCTTTCTTGGTGCTACCTCCAAATCTGAGTACCTGGCCTGTCCCTGTACTTTTTTAGACGACTCCCATTTATCATAGAAGGGAAAAGTTCTCCATTTAACTTAGCGAGCTGGACTGCGCCCCCATCAGTAAATTTCTATACTGTATATGGTCCCTTCCAATGTGTCTTGAACTTTCTTGGGAACTTCATGAATTTGTTGTCATAGAGGAGCACAAGATCACCCTTCTGGAATTGTTTCTTCTTAATGTGTCTGTCATGCCATGATTTTTCTCGAGCTTTCTGCACCTGTTGCTGGAAACCTGCAATAAATCTATCTTCTTCGAGTTCTAATATCTGTTTCAGTCTCTCTGTCGTTATGGCTGGGTCATCCATCTCGGTGAAAGCAATTATTCTGAGGCTGGGAACAATGTATTCCATGGGCATGACAGCTTCTTGCCCATAAACCAGTCGGAAAGGTGTATGGCCGGTCAACTTTTTGCAAGTAGTTCTGTAAGCCCATAGCACTGCTGGAATTCAAATGTCCCAATCATTTCTGTTAGCATTACAAATCTTTGTCAAAGCATGCTCAAGGATCTTATTAAAAGCTTCGACAGTCCCATTTGCTTGTGGATGATAGGCTATACTTTTCTGATGGTAGACTTGAAATTCTTCAGTGAGTACTTCAATAGTTTTATTTAAGAAATGTGATCCTTGATCACTCATAAGGAAGCGAGGACACCCAAACTTGGACAATATGTGCTCGAAGATGAACTGCACAGCTGTAGCAGTGCTACAGTTCTTGACTGGTTGGGCTTCAGCCCAATGGGTAAGGTAATCCGTTGCTGTAATAATATATCTCACGCCGGACCTCTTCACAGGGGGGTTGATAGGGCCGACAAAGTCAATATCCCATTTGTCAAAGGCTTGTAAGGTTACCTGCGGAACTAGGGGAATTTCATCCCGCCTGGAGGGTTTGCTTGTCCTCTGACAGACGTCACAACTGTGGCAATATTCTCTTGCATCCTTGTGAACTGTGGGCCACCATAAGCCAGCTGTCAGAATTTTTTGTGCGGTAGCTTTCCCTGCATAATGGCCTCCTGCATCGCTAGAATGGGCCTCGGCCAGAATCAGTGGCCTTTCATGCTCCAAGACACACATGCGCAGTATTTCATCTAGTCCCATCTTGTACAGCTGGCCTGCTATTAAGGTGAAGTCCGCTGCTCGTACTACCAGCTACTTCTTCTGTTGTGTTGTCATTTCAGCAGGTGGAAACCCTGTAGACAAATACTGAGCAATATCCTGGAAGTATTCATCGACTATCTGGATGGCAAACAGTTGCGCGTCAGGGAGGCCCTCATCCAAACTGGTGGGTTCTTCGCCTGACTCGAGCCTCGACAAGTGGTCAGGTCCTAGGTTTAGTCTCCCTGGCTTAACTATGATTTTGAAGTCATATTCTTGTAACAGAATCAGCCATCTGCATATTCTCCCTCCTAGCATAGGCTTGTTAACCAAATATTTCAAAGCAGAATGATCAGTAAACATCTTAAAGTGAGAGCCTAACAGATAATGCCAAAACTTCTGTAGTGCATACACCATAACGAGGCCTTCCTGCTCTGTTGTAGTATAATTTTTCTCTGCGGTGGATAATTTTCTACTGGCAAAAGAAATAGGGTGGTCGATCTGACCTGCGCCTGGTTGAGCCAATACCACCCCCAGAGAAATGGAGGATGCATCAACGTGCACATGAAAATCTTTGTTCCAGTCAGGAAATACTAGAATAGGGGCAGTGACCATCTTTTGCTTCAAAATATCTAGGCTTGCTTGGCACTCCGGTGTCCATTCGAACTTAATATCTTTCTTCAGCTGCCTTTCCATTGGAGCAGTAATATGAGCATATCCTTGGATGAATTTTCTGTAGTAACCAATGTGACCGAGTGTCGTGTGAAGCTGTTTGACGGACTTCGGGGGTGGCAGGTTTACAATGATAGCTATCTTCGCAGGATCCATCGTCAATCCCTGCTTACAGACAACGTGACCAAGCAAAATTCCAAAAGGAGCACAAAAGATACATTTTTTTAGATTCAAGGCAATCTGGTGCTGTCTACACTTGTTCAACATAAGTCTCAAACTAGTGAGATGGTCTTTTACTAGCCCAAAAATAGTCCAGTCATCAAAATAATCTTCTAAGAATTTATGTATATATTCCTTAAACGCAGAGATGACGACTCGAGAAAATATAGCAGGTGCATTCTTTAGCCCAAAGGGCATGACAGTATACTGAAAGGATCCCATTTCGGTAGCAAATGTGGTCTTATGTCGATCTTCTGGAGCAATTCGGATTTGATGGTATCCAGAAAACCCATCAGTAAAAGAGTAGACTTCTTGACCTCCAACATTGTCGAGTACTTCATCTGTAAAGGGGGTAGGAAAGGGATCATGCAGACATGCATCATTTAATTTCCTTAGGTCGACATAGATTCGGATTTCTCCCTTAGTCTTCTTCTCCTGCACCACCATAGGGCTGACCCACTCAGATTCCTCAACCGGCTCGATGATTCCTGCAGCAAGCATCTTCTCTAGCTCCACCTTAACCTTTTCTTTATACTTCGGATTCAATCTACAAGGATGTTGCTTCACAGGCTTCGCATCAGGTTTCAAAGGGATCTTCATGACGTCGATATCACCCAGGATACCCTTCATTTCGGAGAACTTCGTCGGAAAGAGGTCCTGATACTCGTGGAGGAGTTGGGTTACCTTGCTGACCATCTCATCATCCCAATAGTCGCCAATGGTAGCCAACTTAGGATGTTCTTTGGATCCAATGTTGACTGTGCGCGTCTTTAGGGGCTGAGTCACTTCCGGGGCTTGGACTACTGGTCCAGATACATCGCAGGATCCTTCTGACTCAGGGATAGCGATATTGCGCGGGTCCTCATCCTCCTCAATGGCGAAGTTGTAACATTCTACGGCGTGGGATTCCTGCGTTGTCCAATCAGGTCGACGTTCTACGAGTTCTCGGTCATCAAAGACCTTGGTATGGAGTATCTTGATAGCTACATCTAGAGCTGGGCAGACATCATTAGTAAAAAAAGTATGTATAAAACTATGGGCAAGACTGTCCCAACTTACAGTATCTAGGCGGAGCTCAGCGTCCTCGTACCAGTTCTTATATTGGGTCCAGTGTATGGATGAATCTATGTTCCTATTCGTCCTGAGGTACATACTTCCACGCCTCATAGCATCGTGCCAAATGTTCTTGGGGACTATATTTTCCATCAAACTTGCTTCGCACCTCCTCAGGCTGGTCCTTAAATCTCAGGTGAAGGAGCCTCTGACAGTCTTCCCAGCTAGGAATCTGCGGCTTATGGATATTCCACCATCTGGTTGCTGTGACTCTGAGTGCTGACTCTAGAGAGGTCATTTTCTGTGACTCAGGTATCTGGCCTGATAATTGTACAATAAACAGGTCAGGGTCTGTCGAACCATAAAAATTAGGTAGAGCGCTTGGTTGTGAACTGAGCCATCTGAGGGATTTAGTAGGACTGGTACTTCTATGCCCATGGAGCTCATATAATTGGTTCTGCCAGCTTTCGAAGTCGTCCTCAGAGTCGGTCATACAAGAGCTACTAGACTCCCAACCCACAGCAGGAGGGTCCTCAGAAGCTTCTTCCTGTGTGGTAATATTGTAGATGGTCTCCGAAGCATTCTGAACCTCATCCCGTAGTGGTTTTGTATACCATTCCCCTTGTGAGGGATCCAGGGGTAGGATGACCCTCAAGTCTCTCCCTTCGAAGATCATCTGTCTCTTCTTTAGGTTAATAACTGCAGCATTTTCCATTTCCCATTCAATTCCTAACAAGGCTGGGTAGGGATTGTTGTCATCAATGATCTCAATTACTTTGAAGTCCACGACAGTACTGACCCTGGCAATATCTATTTGGACGCTCAGGAATATTCCTAGAGGCATGATCCTTTGCTGATTGGCTAATCTCAACTGGATAGGGGACTAGGCGAGGGTGGGTTTTCCCATTTGTTCCTAGGTTTGTTTAGTTAACACATTTACGTCGGACCCTAAGTCCAAGATAACATCAGTCATATCGTATGCTCCTATCTGAGCATTCAATCTCATTTCCCGGCTGGTTCTGCTGACTCTATGAACAGTTTTGTCCTGACCAAAACTTTGCTGAGGTCCGCAGGAAGCAAGGACTTTCTGTAACTCAGTCAGAGCATCCTGATCTCTTAAAAGTTTGAGGCAACTCTGTAAAAAAGAGGATAGGGTACTTACGTTATCCAGCGGAGCTTCCTGGGGCCGCGAAGGTAGTTGTTGTGGTTGCGCAGGTGCAACGAATGAACTAGGGCCAGCAAAATCTTTCTTGACTTCCATAAATGTCTCTTTTTCTCTTGTGATATCAAATGTGGGGAGTTTCGCAGGAGCCTTACGAACCCAAGCGTCGACAGGCTGTTTTTCTGTATTCTGGGGTTGTGTCGTAGCTCCACTTTGTGTGACAACATTGACATTTGTGGCAGTTCTGGGCTCAACTGAAATCATCTGGATGTTCGGCGTAGGGGTACTCTGTCATTCCTGAATCTTAGCTATGAGCTGCGGGCACTACTCAATCACATGATCGACCACGCGGCAGTATCGACATGTCGTAGTGGGGTTCTGACAGTCGCGAGCCAAATGCCTAGCTTGGTTACAATTGTAACACACCAACTGGCCTTGGCCTCTTCTGGCCATACAACCACGGCCGCCAGAAGAACCTCTACCGGAGGCACCCCCCTGGTAACCGTAGCTATCATTACTTGGGCCATCATTGTGCACCTGGTAGGCATCATAGGTGCAGCACTCATCCTCATTATGACCCACAGACTTGCAGAAATTACAGTAGGGGTTCTTAGGTCCTTGTCCATACCTTTGCAGCAGGTAACAGTTCTCGGGCTGGTGCTGACCTGTCGTTCTGCAGAGCTCACAATATAGGACTTGTGGTGGAAATGGGTTCGGCGCACCTGTATGCAGGTACTTGCTTACGAGAGGGCACCGTTCCTTGTCGTGACCTTCGGTCCAACATTGCGTACACCAAACCTCTTCGCGATCGGGTTTCCCCTTCTTCATCTCGCGAAGTTCCAGGGCCATCGCTACTAGCTGTGCTTGGATTTGAGCAATACCAGAATCATCTTCGACGGGAGCAGTCTCTAGCTTCATTGCGATCTCCAGAGCCTCTTGCTTGTCAGCAACCTTCTGTTGCATGAGCGGGGTTCTGATATGTGGTAATAATGCTGCGATAAACCATTCCTTGTGTTGCACAGGACTAATGGTAAAACTGACTTGATCTAATAGAACTTTGAATCGCTGGTCAAAGTCCCACACGGATTCGCTGTGCCGCTGTTGAATCTCTTTTAGCTCAGTGATGCTCTGTGATTCTGATTTAGGCTTCTTAAATTCTTTGGTTATAGCTGCCTTAATCTCATCTAAAGTAGGGTTCTAAGTACTGGAGAATTTCATGAACCAGGTCAAAGCCCGGTCCCGGAAAGAAGTAATGAGCTGTGCGGCTCTCACATCTGGGTCTGTAATTTTCTTTGCATTCCATACTGCTTCACATAAAAACCAGAACTATCCGGGGTCCTCTGATCCCGTGCCCTTGAAGATGCGGAGCTTAATGTCATCAACTAGGTGAGCCATGGGGGTTCTAGGAGGGTTGGGAGGGGGACAGGATGTCGATGGGGGGGGGGTTACAGGGGCAGATTGACCTGTGGCCGGAATACTCAGATTTGGTTGACTGTCGGACTGCGATGGAATTTTAGGGGTAACAGAGCTTTGCTGCGGGGTGATCGGAGGGTTGCCAACCGAAGGGTTTCTGTCAGAGTCAGACTGTTCAGGATTTACAGGGGAAGACGCGGTAGCCTATNAGTCAAAATCTCTTTTGTACCTTTTTCCACTTCGCAGCAAACCACTTTGCTCGTCGAAGGTATTATCACTTGCAAACATATGTTAGTACTACTAAGCTATCAGTCTGATTCAAACAACGTGGTTGACCCCCAGTGTAGGGGTTACGTCCACAAACTATGTTTTATTCAACTTGCTACAAAACCACAGTTTGATTTGCGCACTCACCTGCAGATCCCTTCAGTCCTTAAAAGCCACGCACACAGCAGCAGGCCTCTGCACACACAGCTGGGACTTAACCTTTCCTTACACAATCAGCCTTAGCTTCGCCTTTATTTCTTTACATCAAAAATCCTAACCTTTCTTATTTACAACAATGCCTATTTATACATCACGCTATTCCAAAACCATGGCTTCAAACCATGGGCACCCAAAACCCTAAACCTTGGTCTTAAATCGCGGGTTTATTACAATAGAGACTTTTGACTCAACCCCCGACACCCCTAAGACTATTTTGAGTCAACCTCCGCTTACAACGCCTTTGGCCTGCGACTATCCTTAAGGACCGTTGGGGTGCGCGCCCCAACAAGATTTGTATTTGTTACAAACATATAAGGAATATATGTGGGGAGATCTCTTAGTTCTAGAATATTGCGATTTAAACTTGATTTAGTTTACTTATACCCAAAAACTATATCTTGAAGCCTCTCGACTCTCTCTTTTAAATCTGAGTTCTGTGTAAACAAGCTAGGTTTGGTTAATAGTTTTAAAATATGGTATATAAATGAATATATAAATGAATACTATGTAATCAAAGTATATAACTACTAACATTGTGTAATAAGAATTTATAATAATAACAAGATAAAAAGGAATACTTAGTTGATGCATTGTAATATCTCAATTTATACTACATTTGAACTGTAACTATTAATACTAAAACAATAAATTAAATGTAGTAAGGAACCTATCACGACTGTAAGGAAAACAAAACTAAAGTTGTTGTTCCTCCCTACCAACTCCTAGAGAAACCAAATTTTACTTGCTCCAGAACCCCTAAGCCTACTTGTTGAACCACAAGGGAAAATTACGATCAATGCACCTTCTCTTTGCGTCAATAGATTATTTCCCCATCCATCACCAACCTCCTGCTTATTCGATGGAAACACTATTTTATAGTATTTTTCCTAGAACTTGGTCATTTATGCGCCTCCTGCTCTTTAGGGCTCCACAAGGAGTCTTGACCTGATTTTGGGGAAGATGCCTCCTGCATCACTTGAGTTCTCACTCAGCAGCTTTCACCATTTGTCATTTCCCCTTATGGGTCAGCCAACACTCTTTTAATGACTACTTCAGTTTTGATTCCTCTAAGTATTTTAATTATTCAATAATAATAATCCATTACATTTATTTTGACTTTATTTTCAAAATATTAAAAAATAATAATTCAAAGTAATAAATAATTAAAAAATTGTTTGGTGTATTACATACACCTCCCCTTAGAGGATAACACCGTCCTCAGTGTTATTATTTCTTTGTCTTTCATTCTTCCATTAATTCATCTTGAAATAGAACAAGATATGCCTCCCGCATATTACTTTCCAATTCCCAAGTGGACTCCTCTGGACTAAGGTGCTTCCATTGCACCTTGACTTGTTCGATGGTACGGTTCCATAGTAAAAGTTCTCTCTTGTCGAGAATGCATTTCGTTTCCACTTGAAATTATCCTTCGAGTTCCATGTGTATAACATTCCATTCAATCACATGAGTAACATCATGAACGTATTTATTTAGAATTGAAACATTAAAAACATCATGTACTTTTATTGTAGGTGGTAATGCTAAGTGATATGCCACTGGTCCAATTTTTACCAAAATTTCAAATGGTACACAATACCTGGGCACCAATTTTGAGTATTTTCCCAACCTTAAGTATTTTTTTCTGAGTTTTACCCTTATATAAACATGTTTTCATACCTAGAACTCTCATGGAGTTCTTTTTCAGTCAAAATAATTATTTTACCTATCTTGGGAAACATTCAAATTATGTTGTACTTGTTTCACTGTTAGTTCCATATATTTCAATAATTATGGTCCTAACATTAAAATGTCGACAAGACTGCTTCAAGAAATTGGAGTATTACACTTTCGTCCATATAGAATCTCAAATAGACTTAATCCGGCTGAAACTTGGAAGTGATTGTTATTCACAAATTCTACCAAATGCAAATAATATTCCCACTTTCCTGGTTTATCCATTACATACATTCGAAGCATGTATTCCAAAACCTGATTTACTCTTTTCGTTTTCCTATCTATTTGAGGATGATATCCAGTGCTAAAATTTAATTGTGTGCTTAATCCTTTAAATAAAGCTTTCCAAAAATTTCCTGTAAATTTTGCATCTCTGTCCAAGATTACTATCTTAGGTACACCATGCAACCTGAAAAATTATTTCATAAATATATCAACAATTTTAACAACATTATATGTAGACTTTACCAGTATGAAGTGAGCCTCCTTACTCAGCTTATCTACTACGACCATGATTGAGTCATGTTGTTTAACATTCTTAGGTAAGCCAATTATGAAATCCATGCTAATAATTTCCTCTTTACATTTTGGAATAGGTAGTGGCTGTAATAATCCAGTTGGACACTGATGTTTAGCCTTTACCTGTTGACATTTAATACAACGAGCTAAATATTCTGCTACTTATTTTTTCATATTAGGCCAAAATAAATCCTTCCTTGTCATGGTAATCATTTTCTGATATCTAGGATGTCCTAAATAAGGTATTTTATGTATTTTGTCCATAATAATTAATTTAATATCTGCTGAAATTGGTATATATAATCTTCCTTTGTGTATAATAACCCCCTTCTGTTCAGACCAAAATATGTTTTTATTTGATTCATTTTATTTTTTGTAGTCTTTTCTTTTAGTTTTTGATATTCCTTGTTAAATTTTTCTTCTTCTAAAATTTTATCTTCTAAATCTGATTCATACTTGCTGCTTGATGTTGCATACAAAAAAAATGCATGATGACTTAAGGCGTCTGCAACTTTATTCTCTTTTCCTTTTATATGTTTTATTTCAAAATTGTATTTTCTCCTAAATGTTAACCACCTAGTTTGTCTTTTGTTAAGATTATGTTGATTGAATAATTATTTTAAACTTATATTATCAGAAATTAATAAAAATCTCCTTCTGATGGGATAATGTTGCCACATTTTGAGCGCATGAATGATAACAACTAGTTCTAGATCATGAGTAGCATAAATTTTCTTGTGTTCCTTTAGCTTCCTAGAATCGTAGGCTATGCCCATTTTCTTGGATTAGTACTCCACCTAGACCTTCTTTGCATGCGTTGGTACATACTAAAAAATATTTAAATGGATCAACAATTTTTAAAATAGGGGTTGTAGTTAATAACAGTTTTAATTTATTAAAACTATCTATACATTTTTTCGTTCCAATCAAATTTGTTACCTTTCTTTTGTAATGAAGTTATAGGGTATGCGATCTTAAAAATCCTTCAATGAATTTTCGGTAGTAGCTAGTAATCCCCATGAAGGATCTTATATCGGTTACATTATTTGGAACAAGCCATTCAGTGATAGCTTTAATTTTATCAAGATCTACAGATATCTCATCCTTAGATACCACGTGTCCTAGATATTGTAATATTCCCTTGAAGAAGTCACACTTGCTAAACTTAGAAAATAGTTGCGGTTCTCTTAATACTTGTAAGATTATTTTTAAGTGTTCTTTGTGCTCTAGTTTATTTTTAGAATAGATTAATATTTAGTCGATAAATATGGCTACAAATTTATCTAAGTATTTGCTTAATATACTATTCATGAAACACATAAAATCTATTGGGGCATTTGTTAACCCAAATGGCATTACGGAAAATTCATAATGACCGTATCTGGTTCTAAAAGCAGTCTTAAAGATGTCATCGTCTTTGATTCACACTTGATGGAATCTAGATCTTAAGTCTATATTTGAAATATTATTTCCTCTTGAAACCGATTGAATAGGTCATCAATACGAGGCATATGAGATCTATTTTTAATTGTCTATAATCTATACATAATCTTAGAGTGCTATCTTTTTTTTTTACAAATAAAACTAGTGCTCCCCAAGGGGAAACACTAGGTCAAATGTATTTTTGTCGATTAATTATTTTATTTGTGATTTTTAATTCAATAAGATCTACTATATTCATCCAATAGGGATCCTTTGATGCTGGTACTTCCCCTGGCACCAAATCGATTGTAAAATCTGTATCCCTTTTCGGCTTTAGTTCGTGAATCTCTTGTGGAAATATATCCTTACAATATTTTAAAATTGGTCTATCTTCTATTTTAATTTGATTATATTTCCCTTTGTCTTCCATTACGTAAACTACAAATACTTTGCATCCATTACGAACAAACCTTTTCATTTGTAAGGCTGAGATTTCTCTTATGGTGGCTTTCCTGGGAATCCCCTTTACGATAATAGTATTACCTTTATCATCCAAGCATGAGAATGTTTTATCATAGTAGTTTAAAATAACTCTATGTTTCTTTAACTAGTCCATTCCTATCAGTAAATAATAAGACCATAACGGTAAAATATTTAAATCAACATGTGTTTTAATCCATTCATAATAAAATCACATGTTTTCACAAAGCTAGTGACCTTTCGATTTGTGGCTGTAGCAAGTTGAACTAACCAAGTTTTTTCAAACTATCTTGCTGTAACTTGTATAGTTCTACAATTCTGGGTGATACATAACTTAACTTGCACCTGGATCAATTAATTTAGAAATAGGTTTTTCATTTAACATGCCTTCGATTTCAACTATAGATGTTTGATTGTCTTCTTGCATGTTCTCCAATGCTGCACTGATTTTGGGCATGCTTCTTGCTATATCCCCCACTGTAGTAGCCTATTGAATGGAATCGACATTATTTAAACTTTTTCTTCTTAAGAGGAAAAATTTAAAGTAATGTGGTTCACCACATACCCAACATTTTAGTGGTTCCCTTTGTGCAATATTTTTATTAAAGGTAGTGTGTGTTTCTCTTTATTTTATTGCTACAGGATTCTGATATTTATAATTTTTGAAATTATTCCCTTGGTATCCCCAATAATTACTCCCAGTGTTCTTATAAAACTTAGTACCTTTCTTTTTCCATTCAAAATTGTCATGTCGTTTATTTTTCCGATTAGGTATGTTCTCTCGTTTGTTTTTATTTTGATCATAGTAAAAGTTTTCTTTTCTCATTTCCTCTTCTAGAGTTTTTGGATTATCATATTTGATTCTCTCTTTGAACATAAGAGGTAAACAACTAAGGAAGCACTATATTTTTGGTTTCTCATCAATAATATAAGGTACATAACATAATAAACTTAAGAATTTGTTGCAATGTTCTTTCATAGTCATGGAACCTAATAGTAATTCATATAATTCTTTATCTTTTTCCTCGTAATATTGTTCCAATAAATATTTTCTTTTAAAAAGTTTCTTAAAGGTTTTCCAAGTTACATAACATTCTTTAATGTTTTTTGCTTTCTTTATGTCTTTCCACAAAATATCGTCCTTTCTTGTCAAGTTATAAATGGCCATTTTTGCTTTTAGTTCGTCAGAGTAATTATAAATCTGGAAGTACTTTTTCATCCTAGATAGCCAAGCTTCTACTTCTTCTCCTTTTTTCAATTTCTCCATTGAACATAGGATGTTTGATAATTTTAAATTCACCGGAGATTTATTCAAACTGTTTGTATTTCTTTTTCTTCTGGTTACTATCACTACTTTCACTAGAATCTTTCCATATAGATAATTATTCATAACAACAAAATCATGCACTAATACAAATATGGAAGAAATAAATTCTTTATTAAGAAGTTTAGGAAACATTACAACCCTGTCTGAGACAATATTCTTCTGCAAACCAAGAACTGAGTCCTCTTGCTCCTCTCTCCAATGGATTCATCCAACATAAAATTTCTCTCCAAAATTGCTTTCCTATCTTCTACCCCTCTCCTCTATTTATAGTTGCTAGTGAGGAGAGGTTTCAAGGCCTAGGATGGTTAGGGGAGTTAGGGAAGTTATCAATCTGAACCCAATTGCCCCTAAAATAATCATCTTATATTTTTAAGTTTGTTTTGATGGAACTCACAGGTATATATAAGGAAAATTGCGAGTGACTCGTGAGTTTCCTTAAGGGAAGTCGCGATTACAACTTTTTATAGATGACTCACGGGTTGCATATGGGATTACCCACGAGTGACATGTGAGTTTCCATGGAAGTATTAATCTGTCACAGTAATCTAGGGACTAAACACAAGTCTCATCAAAGATTAATAACAATAAGTCATGAAAATGGTGTAATTGTGCTACAAAATGAGTAGCTGCTCTGTATATTCACACAAAGAATGAGTAATACAATACATGATCATGTTGCAAGCATGAATGACAAAGAAATTTGAATTCCCAAGGATTTCATTCGAATTGAATGAGTGATTCTAGCTTAACTGGATGTAAGCCATAGTCAACACTCCAATTAACCACTAATCAAAACCCTAATTAACTCAATTGAGCCTTCACTGAAGTCAGAGTGCAATAAATGACTGAGTCTAACTGAAATTAGGTCAGACACATGTCAAAACAAGCCAACCAATAAGTGGTAGCACTTCAATGACTCCAATGAACCCTGATGAGGTTAACTAAAGTGTAACTAAACATCAGAAGTGGTTGTAGGCGCCTCTGTTGACTCCAGTTAATTAAATAATCAATTTAATGAGGGAGGGAACCTTCATTGCTCTATTGAACTGATTGTAACCATCGGTTAGCAATATGGGGCATTAATGACACTCAGATCACCCCCAGAGTGCTCTAGTTAGCCTCCCCAAATGTAGGAGAAGGCTAAGTTAGCCTCCTTGACTGAAGGTAGGTGTGGGTGTGATATAGTTGATGCCATCTAGTGCTCCTCTGATGTCAATTAAGTCAAAAATACTTAGGATAGTGGTTTAACTATGCCAAATTGACCAAAAAGAGTGTGTATGGTGGTAAATGTCTCCAACACCCCCCTTTAAACTATACTCAGGAGGAGTTAGAAAACATAAAATGAATAAAAATGCTAGGGCCCTGGAAACTAAGGCCA